>JAKGSA010000943.1:7941-133338 GCA_033558755.1 Philaethria dido | reverse complement strand
AAATGTCAAAACTGTGGACAGTCGCCAAGATATTCGTAGCTAGTCCAAACTCTACTGAATTCTTGTGAAAGATTCCTTACGATCTCCCTTGAATTTGAAACTTTGTCACAGCATTATATTATATTCCAGAAGCAAATTCTTTCATTAAGTATTTCTCAACTTCGCTGTTCTAAAAAAATATGAGAAAAGTAGACGAGTAAAATGTATATAATATTGAAATAGCTGTATACTGTAATATCTGTGGCAGCAATGCTAAAAATGTTAAAACTATTTCTTGTTACCTATATTAAACAGACACAAATACAAGTGCGAGATATTTTTTTTGTATTGAACTGTGAAACATATTTTTAATAATTGGTGTGTTGATGTGGGTAATGATGTCAGAGATGAGAGACTTGGCCTAGTTTGCATACACAAAAAAACTTTATTCATAGCAAGGTTTATTAAACAAAAATAATGTTCATATGACTCCAAATTTAGATTTTTAATATAAAAATGTCACCATATGAAGGTACAATTTTATCACGGATACGATCAATTGAGAATGAAATGGCTTGACTGAAATAAACGGTCGGCTGCCGCATCGAGATTGACATCACTAAGCTGCGAAAGCTGAGCGCTGTATCAAAGGATATCTATTGTTGACATCAGGCTACGTTTGATATTGCCGATGGGTGGTCTATCTTCTCTTAAGACCGTTACTAACTTTCTAGAAAGCCTATCAACATTGATGTATGGTAGCGTATCAATAAACTAAGCTGAGATTTAATTTAAATAATTTTATTTGTTTATTCTAATACAATGATGTGAATCCGCGTGGACATTAGAAATGTGTCTAATGTAAATATGTATGTGTAACTAAATTAATATTAGTAGTTAGTATATTTAGCGTAACATAATTTATAAGGAACGAAAATGTTGAAAGAGAATGGAGTGTCTTAACACTAGGTTTCTCTGGTTCCCTCTGCCTACCCCGCTATATGCGGGATACAGCGTAAGTTAAAAAAAAAGAAAATAATTATAAATGGCTGTGTTGACGCATGAAATATGCATTTTGTTAGCAACGTGTATGTAATTTTTCATAAATGTTAATTTCTTCATAATGCAATAATAAGTTTATTTAATTAATTCAATGATTTCTAAAACGTAATTATAAAAAAAAATGGATTTCATATTTCTTCACATTTAATATTTCTCAGATTTTGTGAAAAATTGATTGCAAGTAGTGCGTCCCACATTTATATATAAATTGTCTGTGTAAGGTATTCAAATACATGTTTTCTTGGTATTAAATGTGTTAATTTATGACTTTCAGTAACTCTCGCGTAGTTGCAGGACAGTAAAACCTATAGATAAAAATCTATTCACGTATCTGTTTGTTGTGAAAACGAAGATATATAGATGAAATTTTTGTCCACAATCATTGTGTGCAGAAAACACTTTTTAACTGTCTTTTTTATTAACAATGAATATTACCGTCTACCCGGTTTGTTTACGATTAAATTTTTTTGAAGCTAACTTCACCTTTGTAAGTACAAAGGGTGAAATTAGCTTCTGCATTTTAATACTCATTGACTGTGAAATGACCACAAAGTGAAGGACGGAGTGTCTTAACAAAAGATCACCGGTACCTTGTACGGCAAATGCGTAAAGATAAAAAAAAAACAAAACAAAAGAAACAAATGTGAATGTAACATAAAATGGCTTTGTAATTGAGCATTCTGTCGTAACATTGTCGAAATTAAAGTCACTATTGTCAATCTCAGTTACTTTGTTAGTCGGCACCGCGCCAAGCTTGTCTTTCAAGCAACAAACACTTGTGTTGCCGCACTACATATTTCATTGTCGGAGTATATAAAAACATCGTTTGCTGCTTATTAAAAATTTGTCATTAAAAATTTGTAAATATTCTTAAAAACGTATTTAATTAAATAATGTAATAAAATATTATATAATAAAATATTATACATAGCAGAACATAATGTATAATTAATAAAAATAGTAATATTAGAAATTTTTGAAACTGTAATTGTGACATTGTGTGTTAGAGGTGAATTTAAGAGGGAGAAATGATTTTTTTTAACTTCACGCTTTATCCCGCATATAGTAGGGTAGGCAGAGGGTACCTAAGAACATAGTGTTAAGACTCTCCGTTCCCCACTTTTCGCCAAATTGAGGCATTGCGTGCTGAGTGGTGGAACTCAACGCCGCGATTTGCCTTGTTACTAAACCCAGGAAGTGAAAAATTCCACTTCCTGGACTGGGAATCGAACCCACAACCTGTCGCGTTTACAGTCAGACGCTTGTGCCTCTGCGCCACGACAGGTGTCTAGAAATGAAAATAAATATAATATAATGTTTCCCCGAGTGGATCAAGCCAACAAACAGTCGTTTTTACAACTAGATGTGCACTATCTCACTGTGCCGCAATGGCAACTAGCCGTAGTAAGTTCAACTAGCTAGGTCAATATACTATTAAGCAAAAATTTTCATTTTATAATTTAATTATCTTTCGAAAATTAATTGTATTCTAAAGAGTTTCATATTCGTTTTGTTCATATATGTATAATATTTTTAAATAAAATTTTCAAGAGCTACATTCATTGAGAGTAGTGCACTTAAAGTATGTTTTGAATTAAAAATGCAACGTGAAGGTTAAGATGAAATATCAATAACTAATGCTTAGTTGAACTCCATCCGTCCATTTATATTTAAAAATAAATAGTTAATATATTACTCACATAAATTATAAAAAGACAAAAGCGTTGTCAAGGCAACGGGAATTTGACACTACAACAGTTAATATAAATATGACGTGTTAAATTAGAACTCGATAATTGCCAGTACTATTTTTTTATCAACACTATATCACGCACATAGCAGGGTAGGCATAAGAAACCTAAAGGCCTAGTGTTAAGACATTCCGTTCTCTTAAGATTTCCGTTCTCCACTTTCTGCCGAATTGAGGCATTGCATGCTGAGTGACGGAACTCAACGCCGTGCTTTGCTTTACGTGCGTGCATGTAACCAGAGCGAGGAAATGAAAATATTCAATATTGATTATCATAAACATGTAATATTTTAATTTCCTCCAATGAGAATCGAACCCACAACCTATCTCGTTTGCAGTTGTATGCTAGTGCCTTTGCGCCACTATTGGCCTGCTACTATATGACATCATATTTAGATTTTTCCAATATAAAAATATTTGTAGAGATTTCAAGACTCCACCTAAATGTAAGGGTTATCGACAAATCAAGCTTACGTTACGAAAATAATCTCGAATGAGGATATTCGTCATATAAAGACTATTGTAGAGCCGGCCCTCATTATTTCGTACCCAATCGACTTTTTTATACAAGTACACCCTTAACCCGATGACTAATGAAAAAAAAAACTTATATTCAATAATAATTCGTCTTCAAGTGCTACGTATATCGTTATATACTTAACATCACCTACATATAAAGCTTTCAAAGACAAATCCTGTGAACGTCTTCAAGTTGTTGTCATCGATATTGTGCTTATCGTTATCTAAAGACTTCTTTGAACCTGCAGTAAGTAAGTTTAAACTCAACTTAAACTTATAAGTTTAGTCTTAAAACTTAAAAGGAGTCAAGAAGTAAATAAGTAAAAGAAAGCAACTACTATAATCCGCAAAAATATGTTCAAAATTTGTAATAAATTTGGAAATCAAAAATTGTTTATCTTTCTAATTGAAAACAAATTAATACTAACGATGATACATATTTATAAATTAAATATAGAAATATTATGGTAGATAATTATATTATTAAATGTGCTTATTTTTATAATCAAGGGGTAATGTGGGTGGTTTGTTTAACCCTTTCAACTAAGCCGGCTAGGTTAATTACACGATAAGATCGGTAAATATGCCGCACCACGCATAGTAAGCAGTGAGATCAGCGCGAGTGCTGCGGGAGTGGAGATAATGTTTGTCCAAAGTACATTGCGTGGAAAGCTTAAAAAATTAATTTCAATTTAAGATTTTATTTAGGTTGTCATCTAAATTAACATTGTTTGGAATAAGGAACAAAGGTAATTTTGTTATATATTTTTAATACTGTGTTAAGTCAAAAACATAAAAAAGAAGGGGATTGGCAAAAGGTCTAACATTTTTAGACATTTAACCGCACGTTGCGGAGACAGAACCTAATGCTATGAGAATCTTATCTTCTATTTCACTATTTTCAGATATTATAAGATACAAGCTGGTTAACGGTAAAAACGCCAGTGCTCTGTCTGACTAGAGTGAAAACAAAAATAATATAAATATACGAAAATCCCCAAATGGAAGTCAAAGGTGTTTACAGCCAAAAACTTGTTAACTATGCTACACTATGGTCTGTAGTTGAAATATTGAGAGTAGATTTCAAGTTTTGTGAAATGCTTTGAAGTAAGAGGATTCTGTAGTACCGATACAAATTGTATTTTGGACTATTCTAAGAGAAATATCGAAAATTATATGATAAAGTAAATGTCAAAGTGTTCAGCGTCGGCATTGCTGGCTCTGATAAAGCTCTTTCTGAGTTATTTCAAGTGAACCAGAACGTAACTAAATTGTCATATATAATTTTTTACTTGAACCTCGAAACTTATATAATATAAAGCGTTATATATTTTACAGAATATAAGTTCTAAATTTATGGTTATATTTTTAAATTCTTATCTCAAAATAAATAGAGACACTGTGTTGGTCTATTGAAAGTACAACTATACCATGTATGCACCTGGTTTGTATCTGTTATATAATACACTTGCACTTAGTGTGTTTACGGTGACTATTAGGTTAGAGACTATTGAGAAGAATATAAGTAGAGACCAACTTATCCTTAGCCTCTTTCTACGGGACATAGGCCTCCCCCATAAAATGCCATGTAGCACGAATGGATGCCTCCTGTATCCTGCGCTTTCTTGCAATTCTGACCAGATCGTCGGTCCATCTAATAGTGGGCAAAAAAAAAGTAATTCAAAAATTTTGGTGCTTTTTTCTAATGTATCACAAAAAATGTTGTTTTTTTTTGAAAACCATTTTTTTTATGTAAAGCAAAATTATTATTATATATTTTTTTATGTTGATCGAACCTTTCGAATCCTTTATTTTTTCATTGAAGATAACCTTAACCTATATAAATATATATACTTTTATTCGATTAAATTTGTGAGGTTGGGCTCAGGTTGAACTCAGGTTGGGCTCAGGTTGGGCCCAGTTTGGGATCACGTTGGGCTCACGTTGGGCTCACGTTGGGCTCACGTTGGGCTCACGTTGGGCTCAGGTTGGGCCAAGGTTGGGCCCAGGTTGGGCTCAGGTTGGGCCGAGGTTGGGCCGAGGTTTTTTTATTTTTTGGTTGCTTGGGCCCCCGTATTTACTTATATTAAAACCATACAGAAAATATAAGGAAGCTATTTTTCTGTATTTACATCTTACGTGTATATTTAAAATATTCAAATTAAAATGACAGTATTATGTACTTACGTGAAATCTACTTTATATATTATTAATCATTTCTCTTGACAGTTGGCATCGAGGTACGCGGACGCGGACGAGATCACAGTAATTTAAGTAATTCATTACTTAACTTTGATTCTGAATTTTCATTATAAAAATGACGGTTTAAATGATACGTGAAAAATATTTCATCAATTTAAGCATATTTTTACGTGTAGGTAATTAGTTGTGACGTAGTTATTATTATCAATATATTAGAGGGTTTCTAAAATAACCTAAAAGTAGACGAGGAAATTATTTAACACAAAATTCTTTTGGAAAATACTAAATACGAGATACGTGAACAAGCAAGATATACAAATACGTGACATATTTATATATAAATACGTGAAGCAAAAACCTTGTATCCCTTTTTACAAAAATTACGCGAATGGAGGAGCATAAAAGTTGGCACACATAACACCTTTTTAAAATAATGCATGAAAAATATAAAATAAATGGTACACACACTAACATGGTTTGACATCCATGTTAAAATAAAGTGACAAATACGTTGCTAGGCAACGCGTTGTTAACGCGTTGTTAGTGTCCCCGCACTAGTTTATGACAAAACAAAAGATGTTTAAAGATGTGTAAAAAAAAAGATGTTTATGATAGTTCGTTCTACGTAATTTATTTTAGAAAAATCAGCTTGATTTTTTTATTCTCCATAACAAGAACATACCGTTCGTTGCTTTGCGCCAGAGACAGCCAGACCGGAGAAATGAAAATAATTTTAATACAATCGGAATGATGGGAAATTCAACTTTCAACCAATCACGTTGGCAGTCTTATTCTATCCCACTGCTCCATCATGACTTCTATAATTTTATTTTGACATAATATTTTGTAATAATTCTCGATTTTTTTTAAACTGATGAAATGGCATTCAATTCATTTGATGCGTTCTACTTATAATTATAACTCGTAGAGATTCGTCCTCGCTTTGCTGCGAATGACCATTTTGCATGTAATTTTCACTCAATATATTAGAGGGATTATTTGATTGCTGGTAATTGATGCTGATTGCATATGGATATTAAATGTCAAAAATGAGTAAAGCATTTACTTTATTTATATACTAGCTGCTACCCGCGGTTTTGCTTGCATGGTTAATGGCATACTATATACTATAGAGTATAGTGCGTACGAGTATATTCGTCAGTTTGAAGACTTTGGACCAGACTTTCAAATTTTTTGACAAACAATCATGTCTCTCAAAATATATTTTTTAATAGTATCCTATGTTCTTTTTAATATCTCTAAGAATATGTTTGTAAAGTTTCATGATAATCGATTGAGTAGTTTTGGCGTGAAAGCGTAATAAACAAACTTACATTCACATTTATAATATTAATAGGGATACACTTACCCTCCCTCCACACGATATTTATGGTTCTAAATTCTTTTGGGAATTTTTATATTTATTTTAATATTTGTCTTTTTTGGTCTGGTAAGAATAAGAGAAACACGGTATTAAGTAAGCTCCGTTACTAACAAATAATGTCGCTCAAAAGTGGCATTTTAGCGGAACATGTAGAACGGGGTGATTTATCGCTAATTAAAAATTATATTTATAGATAAGAATGGCTACAGTTAAATTTAGAAAAAGGGTTGTTGCGTAGGTTTATGATTAGGCTCTGGTTATTAAAATTCAACACATGTTTTAAAAGTAACTCTAAAAGGTGCCTCTCTAAGCTCTTTAGCTTTATAAAAAGTAAACAGAAAATGTTTGGACTCTATATATTGTGACATTTTATACAAATAAAAACTAGCTTTAAAATATTGAAGAAATATATTGAATATGGTGAGACATGTAAAATTTTGGTTTAAGCTTTGTACATCTATTTTTAAAAGAATATTAACCATTGATTCATTCATAGCTTCACGATGTTTCTCGCATATAGCAGTGTAGGCAGAGGGAAGCTAGTGTTAACTCCGTAGTGTTAACTCCGTTCCCCACTTTCTGCCGAATTGAGGCATTGCGTGCTGAGTGGCGGGACCTCAACGCCGCGCTTTGTCTTGTTACCAAACCAAGGAAATGAAAAATTGCATTTCCTGGAGCGGGAATCGAACCCTCAACCTGTCGCGTTTACAGTCGTACGTTTGTGCCACGACAGGCGTTAAGAATATTAACAATTTTCAATTTATTATACAATCGTCAATCTATAACACAAGATTACATTAATAACCATCCATGATAAATATGTGTGTATTGTGTTTTATTGTGAATACCCTTAGTTGGTTTTACCAATGTTGTAACAACAAATAGAAACGTTTATTCTATATTGAAATTCAATTAGCTAATGTGTGGTATATAATAATAGTTGTTAAATAGGTATATAACATATTGTGTAATAGCAATTGTATAAAGGTATTGTTAGTACCTTTTCCAAACTACGTGAATTTAATACCTAAGTTCCTCACGAGTTTCTCGTTTCGTGTAAAACTTGCACCTCTGTAGTAGGCAATACAATACATTGTTCAATAGTTTTCATTTAAACGATACTACTGCGGCGCACTTAAAGTAAGTTTTGAATTGACATTTAGTATAAAGGCTGATGTTTAAAATGAATTCCAATACCTACTCACTAGTTTGTTCACGGGCAATGTTCCAAGTGCCAACCGTTTCGAGTTCTTTATTATATGGCCATATGTCTGTCCAAGTACGTGCCAATACATCGAAGTTGAGCTTCTAATAAGTTTTGTTTTTGACGTGTATGGATCTAATGCATTTCATAACAGAAGTTGTGGTACAAAAAAGTATAGAATTAATATTCTTTAAAATATGTTTTTTATATATAATATATACTAAGAGGGTCTACGTCCTCGTTTCGTACGCCAACCCCCTTTACAACGATCAAAAAATAAAATTAAAATATCCAATTAATCTGTGATGAGAAGAAACTCCTTAGCAATCCATGGATTCATCGTGCGGGTGCCGGGCCCATCGCGTTGCAGATTCGAAATACTTACTAAAAATTATATTATAGGTATCGATGCGTATGACTATAAATTAATTTCAATTTTCGGTCTGACAATAATTTTTTTGTTGCGCGTGCGCATCGTAAAAAAATTTTCTCATAATTTTTCCCTAACGCGCCAAACTATAACTTGGCGAAAAACATGTTTAATAATGGAATGATACCTTTTTTTATTCCAATTTTTTATTATAAGATATAGGTACATAGATAAAAAAAAATAAATAAAATTTATTAGTACCTAATTTGTATCTTGTATTAATTAGAATTGCACAAGAGTCATAAACTCGTGATACTTTGTAATATTTTTTTTACCATAAAAAAGCAACTTTTAAGGGAAATGTTTTATTTGTATTTTCCGTTTCATTAACTTCAACGAACGCTTCACACATCAATGATTATTGAATGTAGTTTGTATGTTTAATATTTTAAATATATTTCACATTAGTAAACTAGTTGTGAATCTGTGGTGAAAAATAAAGATAATTTATTAATTACATATGTACATTAATGCTATCGTAATATGTTTAATAGAACGAATTATCGTTAGCAGAATATTTATACTCGTATATAAAAGCAAGCTCAGCAAGAAAGGTAGTTGGAAACCTTGGTTGACTTCGCGAGTACAGTAGCTATGATGTTGGAGGAATGTCATGTAAAAAGCACGATGGCCCAACGGAGAGCATTTATGAAGAGGTTAAAGACTATGGACGAGGCGAAAGAAGTATGCAGGGATCGCTCGGCCCTTCGTTCCTTCAAAATATCCCGCTAAGGATAAAGCATGAAACTAAAAAAAATGTATATGTAAATGGAAAAGCGGAGAGCGTAAATATTAATCTTTCTGCTTGACCTGTAACATGTGAGAAAAATACATTGGTAGAATACCTTCTACACATTGAGAACTAATATTTTTTACAACATATTAGAAATACATAAAATAACTCACTATCGTTATTTCGACATACATTTGTGTTTACTCTTCAACCGATCTCGCAGTAACTATAAATACAACGTATTCTTCCATAACCCTATTTAAGGGTTAGCACTAACTTTGTACTGAACTAAAAAAAGCAAAGTAAAAAAAAAATGTTTTTTATTTCAAATTTCATATCTACTGTATACATACATAAAAAATTACAAAGTAAAAAATTGACTTACACATTCACATTTTAAACATTTCCCACTCAAATATCGATATCGATAGTGACATGGACGCTGTGATCGAAAGGCTTTGAAAGATTTAATACGTTGATTGCTTTCTGAGTGGAGCCTTTGCGAGATCAATCTTCTGTAGGTTGTTTTAACACGATTCGAGAGCCAATATCTTTTGATTATACGATACTGTTACTTAGTTTAATGGCTTGGAGCTGAAGTAGGTGGAACTGAAAATCGCATTGTCCTCTCAACAGAAGCATTGATGGATGAAGCATAGTACAATAAGCCCTATGTATTTTATATTTTTTAAAAAGTATCGTAGCACATCTGGTATTATATTACCAATTTATATAAAACCCCTTCGTTACTAATTAATTAACTGACGGACAACATAGTGGAGATTACCGGTAGTATAAACCTGAAATTTAGCATATAGATTCTTGGGAAGTGTAGGAGAGAACTAAATAAGTATTTCCTTAAATTCCTAATAAAATTGGAGGTTAATACGATTTTTGTATTACGTTCAAAATTACGACGTATACAAAAATGTATGGTATAGTAGGATTATATGTACAATGAACGTGAGTTATTTATATGTTAAACATTTGCGTGTCTTTAAAGTTTGTTTCATCAGCGAACAAGCTACTTTTGTTGGAAAAAATAATACAGTGATCATTTCCTATTTTATTTCTGCCTATCCTTTAATTAATAATCAGTATTTGGTAGAAAGCTCTTAGAACTCTCATTAATTTACAACAATTTTTATTCTAAAGCAAGTAAGTTCAGTCATTTCCCTAATTTACCAAAATTTAACTATTTTGTACATAGATAATTAATGAGTACTCAGATAATCAATCATTTAAGATAATAATGGAACTATTTACTTAAGTAAAGTTTACAAAATAAGCTGCCTAAGATATCTGTAGTCGAATCTTTCGTAGTCTTTTTAAATCGAATATCGATTCGCCGTTTGTTCTTATTGTGTATTTATTGAGCCTTTTGTATAATATGCTGACGTATAGATAAGACCGAGTAAGAAAATAATCATGTTGTTTTTATAAGAGAGAAAATACGACATTTTTGTCGAGAAACAGATTTTTAACAACAAAGTTGTACATAAATGAAAGAAAACCTAATTATTGTACGTAGAACATTAATAGTATGTTACATACATACATTACATACATAGGTACTATTATACTGATTCATACAATGGTTCAGTGGACAGCGTCTGACTTGATTAATCATGAGTTCGATTTCCGATCGAGGAATAAAGCGCAGCGTTGAATTCCTACTTAACATTTCGTGGTATCAATTCCAGACTAAAAAAGAGGCTCTCGCTGACTTCTCTTGTCTTCATAGGAAAGCGTTAAGTTGATCAAAGAAAATAAAAATAATTATATATTTTTTTCTTTTTTAAAAGTAAAAAAGATGATATGATGGGGTGTCGTAACTCCGAAATATCTCTCTATAGTGAGAATACACACAAAATATTATTTAAAAAAATGAAATCATATCAATACATTAAGTTAACTTAATATAATGAGAATGTTCTAAAATTTTGATAATATTCCACCAGACTTATATTTAATGAATAATGTGGCGTAAACGTGAACTAGACTGATAAGATTACAAATGTCTTTAAGAAGTTGGCTCCTCGCCATATCGTCTGCCGCTAATCGAGTTTGAACGCTCGGATGATGACTTCGGCGAATGTGACAATATTTAAAAATATCGGATAAACTAAATAAATATATTTTGTGAGATACTTTTTTCGTTTAATATTTCACGTTGTTTTCTTAAGATATGCGTTTAATTTGATTAGAATTAAACGTTTTCGAGGGTTAAGGCTCCCTCAAAACTAATTATGTTTAACATTAGTATGAAAGAATTAGTTGTAACTCTGTTTCATGGATATTTAAATAAGCCTATATTGATTTTTTTTTATTTTTTTTTATAGTTTCACGCTGTATCCCCATAGAGCAGGGTAGGCAGAGGAAATCTGACACTCCGTTCCCTACTTTCTGCCGAATTGAGGCATTGCTTGCTGAATGGCGGAACTCAACGCTGCGCTTTGCCTAGTTACCAAACCCAGGAAATGAAAATACTAAATTTTTACATTACCTGGACTGGGAATCGAACCTACAATTTGTTGCTTTTACAGTCGCACGCTTGTGCCTCTGCGTCACGACAGGTGTTATAGGCAGCCTTTATTGATGTATATAAAAAGCCGTTTAATAAACTCAAACATAATATAAATTTCATTTAATAATCTGATAAAACTAATCACGACTAATTTATTTAAAGAGGAAACGACCCCATGATCCTATAATCCATTTAGGTGAGAAGTTTTCAGTAAAGATAAACTAAAAGAAGTTTTCTCCTAACGTAACACGTGTCCAGCCTCCGAAATCCGTAGACCAGTGTTACTGAGTGTCAGTGTCCCAAATCCGAAGTTTTTTTTGGTAAATCTTTTAGAATATACGACGTAGAGAGTATTGGACGGAATTTAACTCAAGAGCAATCTCAAATATTCTTTACGATATATATTTTGCTATATAGCTATATAGTATATGTATAAAATTAACAAAAAATAGTGGTGTTACTGTCATAAAAGTAAAAAATAATAATTCAACGATTAATAAGAAAAATTTAGTACGACTTTCAGTAGCGGAAGCTGGAAAACGGAAGTTGTAATAGAATCTGTGGTTAGATACTTGAAAATATATTATTGTGTGTATTTATATCATATTGTAATTAAATAATAATAAATTATTAATTATAATTTAATTTTATTTTGAAGTACGTGGTATTTAATTGTCAACAATAGGTTTTACATCGTACAATAGAATGTTACAACTGTAAATAAAACATACACAACACTAAAAAATAAATATGCAACACGCGTTGCATGGTAATTAATGAGGCTTCTCTGGAATAAAATAAATCTGACAACCAATTGACATAGAAAGATTTCAATTTATTTTTCAATTTTAAATTCAGTTAAAGTTATAAAAATAAATAACGTTTAATTTGTATTTTGTTTGTGAAAACTGTTAAAAGTGAAGGAACATTTTTTCTTTTTTAACATTTAAATAACAATTTTAATTATAAGCAGTGTCACATAATTTTCATATGTTTATTAAGATGGTAGGGTAAATAAAAACCGATTGAGAAAGAAAAGAGGCACAATCGTGCGACTGTATACGCGACAGGTTGTGGGTTCGATTTTCACTCCAAGAAATGAAAATTTTAAATAATATTTAATATTTTCATTTCCTGGGTCTGGTAATAAGGCAAAGCGCGGCGTTGAGTTTCGCCACTCAGCAGAGAGCAGCAGAGAGCAGAACGAGGTTCTCAGATTCCCTCTGCCTACCCTGTTATATGCGGGATACAGCGTACAGATAGAAAAAATCAAGAAAAGAAAGTATGTGAAAGAATTTAACTTGGGATCTAGCTTGATATTATTACTTTCCATAGTACCTTGGTCTAGCCCGAAGACGTGAAAATATCAACACGCTAACGCTTACACTTAGCTAAAGTACGCTATTGGGTTCTACCATTCAATATGCAATGATTCCTTATTGAGTGCAAAGTACTTGCTGAACTGAATTTCTTAACTGTGTTCTTAACGAACATTTTTATATACCAGCGTCCCTGTCGACGTCTTACTTAGCAACGTACATATATGTCACTTTATATAAACATGGATATCAATCCATGGCAGTGGGTGTAACATTTGTCGTAATAATTTAATTATGCGTTATTTTTTAAAATATATTATTATTCTGCACGCCTTCACTATATAAACTATAAGTGTGCCATGTTTCGTGCTCCTCGGTCCGCATATATTTCGTAAAAAGGGGTACATAGATTTTACTTCACGTATTAATATATAGATGTTGTTCTCTGATTTTTTTTAAGTGCAATAAAGAATACTCTAGATCACAAAATATTTTCAATATTTTCACGGTACTTCGCCGACACTATAAATGCGTCAAGGTAAAAAGTATATGCAAATTTACGAATTTATTTATATTACTATTAGATATTATTCTCAAATATAAATAATTAGCTATTACTGAAGCGATCTTTTTCGCTAATAGAATTTACAATATCTCAGAATCACTTCTTATTTACTCAACGTACTTGTTTCACACGTCTAAACTATCTGGGGTTGCTTAGATTGACTACAGGTACGCACTTCGTCATTATATTAATATGTGATATGTGAGCAAAAGCAAAAGCTTTGGGCTTTTTGAGTGTGAAATTTGGTACATCTAAAGTATATTTTGATAACAATTCATTAAAAATACACAAGTCGAAAACTAGTTACTAAGGCAACGTATTTTATTTATACTATAGAAAGTAAACGAATCTTCTCAACATCAATAATGTCAAGACTTTCTAGATCAGTAACTTAATAATTTCATAGTTATTTGTCATCTGACACTTTATCAATATCGGTCAAATATAAGGTTATCATTGTATATTAAAAGTAGTCTGTAATGGAAACAGGTCTGTAGGTCAGATACCCATAATACAAACATTGTTTGACAAAAAAATATTTTATTAACTGTTTAAAAATATTGCTTCCCTTTTTTTTTTTTTGGCTTCACGCTGTATCCCTCATATAGCAGGGTAGGCAGAGGGAACTACTCTTAAGACACTCCGTTACCCACTTTCCGCCGAATTGAGGCTTTGCGTGCCGAGTGGCGGAACTCAACGCCGCGCTTTGCATTGCCAAACCCAGGAAATGAAAATACTAAAAAGTTGCATAAATATTTTTAGCTTATTCTTATACTTGAAGATACATTTCATACTCCTCCAACCGATATAGACCTTATTTGTATTTGTAAAAAAATCTACAAAAACTTTGTATGTACGTGTTAATATAATAGGGAGTAAAGGACATGACTTTATAAGAAAATTTAAAAAAGGAACAAAAATTTATCCTATAAAATTGGTTTGTTGTGGTAAATTGAAAAATTAACAAAGTGAAATTCGGTACAAAGCAACTTATAGAAGAATGCTTAAATAAACAAAATTTTTAATTACATCGTAAAATTTTAATTTCCTATCGTGAGCAGCGGGTTGTTGTGCTCACTCCAATTAATTTTATGCTTTAATTAAACCATCGACGATATAACTTACACCTATTTTACTTGCTTTTACTTGCTATTGAGGCCATCATGGCCCTGTAACTTAGCGTTCGCCTTAACTTTAAATGCCAAGCTTGTGGGTTCTGTCCCCGCTCTGGGGAGTAATTTTTATAGCTTCACACTGTATCCCGCACATAGTAGGGTAGGCAGAGGGAGCCAGATAATCTAATGTTTAGACGCTCCGTTCTCTTTATACATTTTTGTTTTCCGTCTTCACTTTCCGTTGAATTGAGGTATCGCGTGTTGAGTGGCAGAACTCGACGCTCGACGACTTTGCCTTGTTATTATATTAAGTAATTATATACAAATTATTTCAATTTCTCCACTGTGAAAAAGATAAAGAGGTTTCAGGCGTAAAGCAGATAACGATATACAGTTTTCTCTGCTTACTTTTCTATGTGGGAGCAAACGTGCACGTATATTTTTAAATGATATATACCAAAACTGTTTTTTTTTCAACTTAAATATGTTGCTTCTTTTATACACATTATATAGTCACAGATTTTTTTGTAAATGACATAAAGGCTTGCGTGTAAAATATATTATCATTCGATATTTGTGTAAAATAATAAAATCAATGCGTTGTAAACAAAAGTCGTCAAAGAGCGTTAAAATATTCTTTATCACTCATTTTATGAGTTATGCTGGGAGAACCTACTTAAGGAAGCTAAAACCGCACACTGCCTAAGAGGTCTAAAAAATACTTATATATAAAAATATTAGCTATATCCCGGGACTTCATTAGTAAACGCTAATTTTCATTTTGTCCGAGCTCGTAGAAATTTCGGAAAATCTTTTCGGCGCTCCCCGACAGTCCCCAAGGAATGCCTTTTGAAATTTAAGCTTTCGTATGGTCAGTAGTTTGGCCTACATGTTGTCTGTATAATGTTGTATCTATTACCCAGTAAAGCAAGCATTATATATAAGAAGATAAACATTTCTAGTAATCGATTCGAATACAATACAAATTGCAAATTCCACATTTATTAAGTACGAAATGAAGAAGACGTTCATTCAGCATTCACTTCTTTTTTTTCAACATGTATTATATCTTTAAATGTCTACTACATCTTTTAAGATGTAGTATGCAGAGAGAACCTGAGAACCTAGTGTTAGGACACTCCGTTCTCTCTATGGTCCGTTCCCCACGTTCAATTGAAGCATTGCGTGCTATATAGCGGAACTCATTGCCTTGTTACTAGAGCGGGGAAACGAAAATACTAAATATTAATTATTAGAAATATTTAATATTTTCATTTCCTGGAGTGGATATCGAACCCAAAACCTGTCGCGTTTAGTCACACGCTTGTGCCTCTGCGCTACAATTGGTCTCAAATAAGTGCTTATATCGTATATATTTAGCACTCATCTGTTTCAAAGGTTAAAAAAATCGAACAATTTCATAGTTTAAAATCGAATCAGTACACATGTGTACCAATATCGCTGTCAAAATTAAGCTTAGTTGATTTGTTGACAAAAAATATTATATTTTTTCTTTCATATTTTTCATACAATAGCTATGCTATTCTAAATGAAATGAAGCGATGGAGATATCCATTAGTTCCTGAGAACGTCACTTTGGAAACAGAGAACAATTAACTCTGCAATGTCTTGTCATTTCAACGTCAGATTCGTTGAAAACCTCGCACTGAAATGGAAGATTACGTTTAATCTAAAGTGCCTCTTACTCGGTGTTTTACTTTACACGCACGTATTCATGACATTTGGACGTGTTATTTTTTAAACTAGTGGCGCGTTAACAACGCGTTGTCTTCAATGTATGTGTACTCGTATGTCACTTTACATAAAGATGGATGTCAAACCATGGTAGTGTGTGTAACATTTATTTTATTAATTTAATATAATTTATATACATTATGAAAAAAGAAAACATTCTGTACACCTTCTCTATATGAACTATAAGTGTGCCAAATTTCATGCTCCTCCCTCCGCATAATTTTTATAAAAACTTTTTAAAAATAATACTTTTGTTAGTACCTATTGGAAATATCACTTTTATAGTCAGAAAAAACGAAGGCCAGTCAATAATTTTATTGTAACCGATAAATCATTACAAAAATCCAATTATACAAATGACATTAATAATCTGTACAGAATATAACATAAAATTGATAAAAATATAAGCAAGTAATATCGTATTCACTAAAATACGTTAAACAGTAAAATTGAATGATGAAAAGTTTTTAAAATGCAAACATTATTGCCTATAAACCAGATAATCTTTCAACCAAATTCCTATCCAAATGCTTTCTATATGACCTATTTTAAAAGCCTACTTTTATGAAAGGGTTTTGCATTTGGAACGCTGACGCTCAGTAATACTAGACTTATGGATTTTGGACCTCTTTACAAAAATACTGTTTACCTTCTCTATACCAATATTTACTAACAAAAACGAAAGAGTTCCAAGACAATAATTTGTTTTCCAAGTAAATTGAACGTGATTTGTAGATTATTATTATTTATTATTTTTTAGCTTCACGCTGTATCCCGCGTATAGCAGGGTAGGCAGAGGGAATCTGAGAACCTAGTGTTAATACACTCCGGTCCCCCACTTTCCGCCGAATTGAGGCACTGCGTGCTGAGGCGGAACTCAACGCCGAGCTTTGCCTAGTTACCAAACTCAGGAAATGAAAATACTAAACTTTCACATTTCCTGGAGTGGGAATCGAACCCACTACCTGTCGCGTTTACAGTCGCACGCTTGTGCATCTGCGCCGCGACAGCCGTTAAGTTTAGTTTCTCTTTACCAATATTTCGTTAAAAAACGAAAGAGGTTCAAGACAATTTGCTTTACAAGTAAATTGAACGTGATCTATAGATTATTTAACTGGAAAATTGAATTTAACTTGTTTAAGGAATTTCGCACATAAATCAGGCTTACGTCACGCTGTTTAGATATCCAAGTTCTTGCGACTTTTGTTAAAAGTGTATCGTCAAACCAACAGTGTCTTTTAAAGTAGTTCCGAAGTTGTTGAGTCACATTTTATAAACTAATTAAAGTTACGCTTTTGTATTTACCTGACGCTGACTTTAAGTTTTCAGATCGTAAATTTTAGATAGGGTTTGATACTCCTCTCTTAATTGTCGTACTGAGTAATGATACTTAAAATAAATTTTATATGATGAATATATGAATAATAAATAATAATATGAATTTTATACATATAAGGGTAATATGTATTGAAGCTTAGAATATTGTTATACTTATTTTCCAATAAAGATTCACAGTTTTCCTGGCACTCATAATATGAAACAATTATTTTATATTTACTTAATATAAATATTTTTCCTAAAAATCATTCAAGAGGAATATTTTCGAGTTTGTACTTGTTTTCTTGTAGTAAAAATGACATCTTTGTAAACAATTTTATTACCTTCGTCAAAATTTTTATATATCAAGAATAATGCGTATTATTCATATTTTTTGACAACCTAGTTGAGACACTCCGTTCTTCATTTCATTGTACCTAAGTAAGTGTTTCATTTATTTTAGTGATATAAAATCAATAATTTAAATAAATGATAATCAAACTTTACAAAAAAACATGATTATTTACAACATGGCTTACAATTTTTAACGTTAGCTGCCTTTCTAGAGTTAATAATAATATAGTAACGCACAGTGAAATGAAATCTTATAACAATAATTTAATGTTGAATTTGTGCTAGCTTTTTGTTCTCAATAGTTTTTATCTCTTATGCGTTTTATTAGTTTTATTTAATCTTAATTTTTTTACCAACAAAAAACGAAAGACAAAATGCTAAAACCATTTTGATTAAGATATGTTAAACGTTTGCGTTACTGAGTGACTTATAGACAATATACAGTCGAGACTACTGAGCGTAGAAAGCTGAAATTTAGCATTTAAGTCCCTTGGGGATCGTAGAGAAGTACTAAGAGATGATTTCTGTAAATACCGGCGTAGAAGGAAAAAATACGTGATTTTAAATTTTATATAGTTTCGGTCTACAACTACTTGACATATGAATACTATGACGTAGAAATAATATGTATTCCTATAGTTCATGCTACCCCCCGCATAGCAGTGTAGTCAGGGCAAACCTAGTTGGTGAGAGGTGGAACTCAATGCCGCGCTTTATCTTACCAGAGCGACATAAAAATAATTTATATATAGTCATTCCTTCGAGTGGAAATCGAAGTTATAACCAATCGCTTTTACTGTTAGATTGTCTTACTGCGTCAAGATAGCCTTATACTTTTTTAAAGTTCAAACAAATAAAAATTCTTTAGAGAACATTTCAATTGAATATTGCTAGATATAAATTTAATAAAAAATTGGCATGTTCAAAACCATTTCATTAAAACTTGAAAGTACTGGGCTCTTAGTATTCTAGATGCAGGTTATCTGCTTAATGGTATGACGGAGTTACGAAACCGCGAACTGTTATCGGGTTAGAGCCACATTTGCATAAGCTATTTTTAGATCATCTCTTTTTTCCAATAGCTTCAATATCTGGAAAAACAAAAGATAAATTTTAAAATCAATTTGTTTGTCTAAATAAATAAAGAACAATAACAATTAAGAAATGAGGAAATTGAACAGTAAAATTTAAGCCGCTTATACTGATTCGTAGTTTGCTTCTTAATAAGGCTTACATTATTGTAATAAATTATAATATGGAAAATTACCCATTTTGTTTAATTTAGATAAGTACCTTATCATCTATATATAAATACGTGAAGCAAAAACTTTGGATCCCTTTTTACGAAAATTACGCGAATGGAGGAGCATGAAACTTATAGTTTATATAGAGAAGGAGTGCAGAATGCTAATATTTTTTTTATTAATGCATAAAAAGTATATTAAATTAATAAAATGAATGTTACACACACTACCATGGTTTGACATCCATGATTATACAAAGTGACATATACGTCACTATGCAATACGTTATTAACGCATTTACGGGGACACTAGTTATGATTAATAGAATATGAGTTTGAGAAGTAAACTACTGTGGAATTACCTCATCGTTAAAAAGTTCAACAACTTGGTCCTTTAGGAGATCAAATTATTGACTATAATTATAATCTATTTTTTAAGTTTCACACATTTAATTATTTCAGGGCAGATTAAGAGACCTAATAATGTAGCGGAATTACTTCGTTCTTCACTTTCAGCAAAGTTGACTTCATAGTTGGTATACTCTGGACTAAATATGAGTGTCGTGTTATGTACGTCGAATATAAAAAGCAGCTTTTCCATTTTTCCCGCAAGAAAATATAGTCAGAGTGAACCTTAGGTTTCCCGCTTACCGCTTAAATTTTGAGACATAATAATGACCCGGTATAATAATGATGTTCGCGATTTTACACATTTTAAATGAAAGCATTTAAAGCAATCTTACCTACGCCTGTCGTGGCGCAGGGGCACAAGTGTGCGACTGTAAAGCGACAGGTTGGGGGTTGGATTCCCATTCCAGGAAATGTAGTATTTTCATTTTTTGGGTTTGGTAACTAGGCAAAGCGCAATGCCTCGATTCGGCGGAAAATTCGGGGAACGGAATTGTTGAAAGAAAATGGAGTGTCTTAACACTAGGTTCTCTGGTTTCCTCTGCCTACCCTGCTATATGCGGGATACAGCGTGAAGTAAAAAATACCTATAGATTACTGTAAAGTGTTCGAAATACAAGGTTTCCAAAAATGCAATTAATAATTTAATATACGCGATTAATTAATTATATTGAAATAGTTTTTGTTTAAAAAATATTGATTGTATAGTTTTGGGCTCCACGATGTCTTCAATAAATTAGTAGCTAATAAAGTTTTGTGTGTTAGTAAAAGCAAAAGACATAAAGTTAAATATCATCTCAAATATCAGTTCTAAAATGAAAGAGTTCTTTATCTCGTAAAAATAGACATAAAAATCAATGTAGAAACCGACCGAGCGTAATTTTTTATTTCCTCGAACGCTATCGGATCATTTTATATTCAGGCCAGGGAAAGATAAGGGATGATATTTACAGCTCCACACAAAGCATTCAGCAATGAGGGAATTCATTCTTTGTTGTAAGGAATGGCAGGTGAATTGAAATGAACATTTCGAACAAAAACGTTTTTTGCCGGTACACTAACATGGCGAAGACGCACATAAGAAGATTGTTTTCGTATAGTAGAATTGAATATTTGTATGAAAAATACACCGACGGAAATATGAAAGTTTTAACGTCTATATTTTTATGTATTCTTTGTTGGAGTGTCTTTATACGCTTAATACTAAGTGTCTAAACTAACTAACTGTGTCTTAAACAATGAGGTTTTATTTACATTATTATTGACATGGCATCCAATAATTTTATTGGTCAGTGTTAGCGAGTAGTAGTGGAGTGCTTGTGAAGTGAGGTCAAAAATATATCCATTCATATTATAAAATCAAATTAATATTATTTTCGTAATTTAAAGTTTAATTAAATTATTTATTTATTTAAAGTTTATAGATAGTCATTTTAATAATACATAAGAAACAGGTTAACATGTTATGTGCAATGGCGGCCTTATCACTAGAAGTGATTTCTTACAGGCAACCATTCGGATACAAAACTTATTGTTAGATGTAGTAATAAGGCGTAAAAATATATAAAAAAAAATTGTCTACAATTACATTATACTCTACAAATTAAAAAAAATATTTAAGTTTATTATAAGATTTTACATAACGTAACATATACGTAAATTGCTATTTGTATTATTAGAGGAAACCTAAGAAAGTTTCTATTGCTCCTAAGCTTTAGTTCTTTCAACTTTTATACTTTAGAGCTGAACGTAGTAAGGTGAGGCGTAGAATGTGTTTTCCACATTCTCTACACATGCAAGCGTTTGCGAAATTGCAAGAATTTTTCCATTTAAACATGACGATGCAACTTTTACCGTCAAACCTTATTATACGCTTACCCTTATCGTGTGGGTGACACGAGACGCTTTGTTTATTTGCTATGTTAATCTAGTAAACTTTTTTAGTTTTGACACTTGTAATGTAAATAAGCTATCAATATAAATATATTGCTACAACGATTTAATTTTATTATATTATATTTATATATATATTTATTTATATAAATATATATATAATAAAAATAAGCCATTGTGGCGCAGTGAGACACCGTCTGACTGTAAATGCGAGAGGTTGTGGGTTCAATTCTCAGTTAAGGAAATTATCATTTTTATATTATTTTCATTCCTCTGCTCAGGTGAGAAAAAGGGCGGTGTTGTGTTCCATCATTCAACACGTAATGTTCCGAATTCTAGTGGAAAGTGAATTTGAGTGTCTAGATAATTTTTTTTTGACTAACCTTCTATTCGGAAAAAAGCGATTACAGATTAGAACACGAAATATTTATATTACTTAAGCCCAAGTGAACTCAATATTATTCGTTTCCAAGTGTAGAAATAGCTTGTGAAATACTCCGGAGTATTTTTTTATAAAATAACATTAATTTATATATAAAAAAGTAAACAAATAAAGTTAGGTAAGCTAGTTACTTTTAACCAAGTCATATATTAGAGCGTAGAGCACCGGACATGTCCTAGCCAGAACAATTTGTTGCGGTCACGATTTGTGGATCTGCAACATTTCAATTACTGGGTATCAATTAACTATCCCTATAAAACAATCAATTATACAAGATTAATCTCTAAACCTAATTAGATATATTTTGTGTTTGTATTTTTTTAAACTTGCTTATTATGTATATGGAAAACAGATACAATTCACCTATAACTTTAAATCTCAGATTTTAGTAAGAATTAAAAAAAAACACTAACAGCTTAGTTAGCTATTTAAAAAAAATAATATTTTAATAGCAGAATTAATATGAAGCATAGTGATGTATATGAAACGTCGGGCTTTGAAAAATGTAATTCAGAATACTAAAATATATTTTCATTTAATTGATGAAAATTATTAATATTTATATAGTCCAATAATTTAGTAAATAAAAAATTCCACTTCTGTTGTGCGTTGAGTCAGTCAGTCAGTACTACTGTCCACTAACCTCTAGGTCACAATTAGCCTATAGGTTACAGTAAATAGTCTTGGTTTATTAAATAGGGTAAAGGCACACGGCTCGAAGCAACGGGTGGATTATCAATATGTCACACTGGAAAAGCAATTTATTGCGGTCACGATTTGCGGCTACGTTATGTTTTGGTTACAGACAGTTGGGCGGACACGCTGTTGTCCTTTATTCTTTCATTTTATTTCACTTAAAATGTACATATTATCTTAATTTTAAATGGTTATTTTAATATATATTTATTTCGCCTGTCGTGGCGCAGAGGCACGAGCGTGCGACTGTAAACGCGACAGGTTGTGGGTTCGGTTCCCACTCCAGGAAATGTTAGAATTTTCATTTCCTGGGTTTGGTAACAAGGCAAAAGCCCGGCGTTGAGTTTCGCCACTCAACACGCAATCCCTGAATTCGGGGGAAAGTGGGGAACGGAATTGTTATAAGAGAAGGGAGTGTCTTAACACTAGGTTCTCAGGTTCCCTCTGTCTACCCAGCGATTTGCGGGATAAAGCGTGAATTATGAATGTGAATTATTATTGAATATATATATATATATATATATATATATATATATATATATATATATATATATATATATTTTAAATATTAATCAACTTGGGTATTAATTGAATATTATTTATTATAAGAAAGTGATTATCTTTTTCGCAATCCTAATTACTATTAAAAAAGTGTAATACTTGCATACAAGACATATCTAGCTTCAAAAATATTTGTTTTATATATAATTTCTTTTTGGTATTAAACGGGGAACATATTTTTAAGAATAAAGCATGCACTTACACTTTTTTCTGACACAATCATATTCACGGCTCGTTTGATTCATTATTTTAAATTATCAATTTTTATTATGTCGTCACTACTTGCCAATATTACTTAAAATGTTTAATTAAAAAATATCTATGGAAATGACTAATGACATGTATAATGGGAAGTATAAAATATTATCATTTCTTGGGCTTGGTAACAAGGCAAAGCGCGGCGTTGAGTTCCGCCACTCAACTAGCAATACCTCAATTCGGCGGAAAGTGGGGAACGGAATTGTTGAAAGAGAATGGAGTGTCTCAACACTAGGTTCTCTGGTTCCCTCTGTCTACCCTGCTATATGCAGGATACAGCGTGAAGTTAAAAAAAATGACTGATGACTTATGTGATTACACAATTTAAAATAATATTAGTTATAAAATGCCCTAAATGTAACAAAGGACCATTATCATAAATGATTGTAAAGCAAACTTCAGCGATTTGAACAGCAAAATTTGTCGGCCTCTAGGTATACCCTTAAAAAGTTTTTATAGCTTGTAATAATGATATCACTAGAATATTTTACATTTTTTCCTAATTTAGAATGTAGCTGGGAGCTATAATATATTACTAATTGTTAGAGTATCTACTAGTTATATAAGTTTTTAGAGAAATTAATTAACGACCAGCCAGCTGTTGGCGATGAAACTAAAGCAATTTACGTAGTTTAAAATAGCAAATTAAGTTACAACCTCTTAACATTCGTTAACAGTGATCAAAAGTGAAAAAAAATCAAAGTAAACCTACAAAGATATTGTAGGAAGGTACCGTAAGAAACTTGAGGAGGGTACGAAGAGGTTGATGACTGTGGACGAGGCAAAAGTAGTGTGCAGGGACCGTAGCTTTTCGTGCTGCAATCCCATTTTTCTTTTTCGCTGAAATATGCTTTTTGTAAGGTTTTAGCAAACCGCTCGAGTGTAAGGTAGATACGGTTTTACAATACGGAGCGGTATTGTGGGACTTACCGATGAAACTGATACAACCCACTATAACCCAGCGGAAACCCTCATCACATGAGACGTCGCAGGATCGCTTGCGTATGCGCATACTGCGTACTGCGACATACCGGTGGATGATCCGCCTACTGCTGGCTATCGTCGCCTTTTGGGTGCTTCGAGGTTTGGGTGCTGAATTCATATTGGCAACCCCTCTAATAATTAAACGTAAAGCTAAAATATACTAAATATAAATTAAAAATTTAACTGCTAAAATATAATTTAAAAATTGTAACATTTACGTAATTTTAGAGTTAATAACTCATGTATAATGGTGTTAACCACAACTTTGTAAGTCAAATTTCGAATTTAAAGTTTAAATTCATGTGCTCGTAAAAGACTAGTCTTGGTTGAACTATTTTATTTGCCAGCTTAACCACGCTTGAAATGTAATTTTAAGCTGTCTACATATTAGAGTTTAAATTAACGCTTCTACAATAAACTACATGTAATATATTTTTAGCGAACTACTAACTGTGATTGTTGTAATTTAAATAATATTTTTTTTCTCATCATCAAAATGTAGAGGCCTGTCCTGTATACGCGACAGGTTGTGGGTTCGATTCCCACTCCAGGAAACGAAAGAATTAAAATATTATTTAGTATTTTCATTTTCTTTCTCTGGTAACAGGGCATGCCTCAACTCGACGGAAAGTCGGGAACGGAAATGTTAAAAGAGAACGGAGTGTCTTAACACTAGGGTCTCTGGTTCCCTCTGCCTACCCTGCTATGTGCGAGATACGTGAACGTGAACCTAAAAAAATATTAAAAATTATATATATATATATATATATCAAAATACTCGCAATAATAATCTTTCATATTTTATGTATTAATATTAAAAAAAAATTAATACATAGTTTCTCTGACTTCGTAGTATTTATAATATTGAAATGATAATAAATTCTACGTAGTCAGAATTTGATTGATTTGAATGATTCTCAAAGCGGGAATCGAACCTAAAACACACGTATAAATACACGTTATTAACGAGTTTTATTGTATTTGATTTTATTTCAAATCATGTAATATTCTTCTTTATGTTAGTATCCTCTTTACCTAATAACGAAAGTCATATAAGCAATATGACTTTTATGTTGTGAAGGCCCCAACACATTTGAGCTGCGGGCCAAATTTTGATAAATTAAACCAATCTTACGAAGCTTCGTAAAAGTTCCATCAAGCATATTTAATATACATATATCGAAAGTAATTAATTAATCTAAAAGTCAAATGACGTGACGCCATTATTCTCTTGAACTTTTCCAATGTGGAAGTGGAAATTGACGAGCTCATTGCGAATTTAACTTTAAAGTAATAAATTAATGTCATAAAACATGCCTCGTAACGTAATGTCGGTTTATTGTTTAATGTTGCAAAATTAGAGTTGGGTATATGTTTTTGATGTGAAAACAAATTTTTGTAAATGGGTTAGTAATGTTACAGTCACCTAACACAATAAATGTAATATGTGGCGGTAGAGAGAGCACCGTGAGGTTTTAGTGGGTATACAGACGGCCTTCCATCTGGCGCTCTGGAGTCCCCCATAACCTGTTTGAACCCTCTATCGGGCGGGTATCCGTGACGGATTTCCTCATGAAATATGAAAAAAATTAACATCAATCAAGACTTTATTGAAATTTAACAGATTGACATCTCTGAGTACATAGAAAATGAAAGTCTAACCATACGTCGTGCAACATAAAAGTATACATTATAGGTATACAATTCAAGATAAATCGTAATTTTCTTCTTGCGAGTAATTTTCTTCTTTCTTGGATTAGGCAGGGTAGGTACCTAAGAAAAACCACTCTGTTCTTCATATATATGAAGAACAGAGAGAAATATATATTTTAGAACTATCATTAATGTATGTTAGCGTAATCTAAATTTGTAAGTTATCTAAATATATGTAATAGGTAATCGAAATATAAATGTTTCCCAGAGCGCAAGCAGCATCAAGCAATACCTTACAATGGTACATTCGTATATCATTAAAATCCTACTGTATCTATATTTGTTTATTTTAAGAAAAGAACATTGATTATTAATTTGTGAATGATAATTTATTTTTAATAACCTATAATTTAATATTATAACCTATAATTTAATATTATAACCTATTTTTTATTATAACCTATAATTTAATATTATAACCTATAATTTAATATTATAACCTATAATTTATTATTATATGTAATAACCATTTTCTAGTTGATTGAAAGTGTATTTAAGGCGTAATGAATGTAGAAGATAATTCGATTTATATTTATAAAGGTTAAAGCAAATTATTATAGCAAATCGCAGAATGGAAAAATAAATATTTTTCAATCATTGCTTATTATGTAGATCACTTCTTATCACACAGCCTCAGACTACCGGCAAAGCTTAACCAAGTTTAAATATACTTAGTAGGGCAAAAACAACTTTTATAAAAATCACAAGCATTTTTTTCTACACTAACGTAAAGAACACATATTTTAGTTGATAAGAGAAACATTCCCCATTTTTTCGTTGTAGTTCGGTTGGTCTAAAATTATTTTTTACATGAGTAATTTTTATTGTGGGCATTGAACTCATACCCCTTAGACTTCAATAGTTCATATTATGCCCAATATTCATCGATAACTAACTATACTACTTTATGTAAGAGCTGTCACTAAAAGTGTAATCCAATAACATAATTGTGCGTCTTATATTACTTTATAAATTTACCTATATTTTTAATGCATTTTATAAAACTGTTGTGCTTCTACAAGACTTCTACAATTATAACACAAACTATATAAACTTTAACACTGACCATTCGCTGTTTGCATTATTTTCATAAAAATAGTTCCAAACTGTTACCTTCAATTATAATATTATAATGACACTTTATAATAGTATTCTTGAGTTTATTTATATTTCTATTGCATTTTTATAAAAATTGTTGTATTTTCGCAATACTTCTACATATATGTATAAACTTTAACTTTTTCCGTTCTCCGTTCACTACGCATCAAATAGCATAAATTTGACAAGTTTCTATTAAACCGAAAATTTAATAATATTTCAAACAATTTCATGTACTGTGATATAAGTCTAATATTAAAAAAACGTATCTTTTTAATAACTCTAACGGTGTGTTGTAGACTTTGCTGAAAGCGGAACCACAACAAAACAAAATTACGTACCGAGGATTATATCGATTTAATATTCTATGCCTGTCTACAGCCAAAAGTTAGACCGCTAAAGAAAGGCTTGTCCGTTCATTTTATAATCTGTATGAAAATTTTCTAATCAATAATTTAAAGTATTAAATAATTATAACAATTAATACTTAGTATTTTTATATCCTCGCTCTAGTAACAAGGCAAAGCGCGGCGTTGAGTTTCGCCACTCAGCACGCAATGTTTCAATTGGGCGGAAAGTGGGGAACTGAAATCTTTAGAGAAAAAAATATTAAACTTTATGTATACATAAGTTTGTTAATAGTTGAGATATTTTTTTTTATTTAAATTCTCAAAAATAAAATATTTACTAATTCTTCCATGAGTTTTGTTTAACCTCATACATTGTTATAAATTTTTTTTGCTACAATTTTTATATCTACACCTCTCGCGCTCTCTAGCGGTAATAGAATACAAGCTAGCAGTGGCAAGGCGTCCATACAACTCGATTCTCATCGGCTTGCCTAACTTTTTAAATAAAATGTTCACCCCTCGCCACTGCAGGGTAGTGATAAGTCACTACAATTTCCATCTATTTAAAGTCGTTACGAACAAAGTCACGGAACTCAACATCGCACTTTTTACACTTAAGAGGGGAAAGCAAAAATATTTAAAATATAAACGTTCATCCACGTCCAAAATACATTACGATGTTATCCCGGTTTGGATTATATCTTATACGAATTACAAAATATTTAATAACTATGGTAGCGGTGTTGTTTGTGTCCATTGTTTTAGAGAATAGGATTCATTAACAAAACTGTCACTGCCAACCTTTTTATGTACTGCTAATGAATTTATATACTTACGCTACCCTAAAAGTATACCCTATTTATGTATACAATATAAATATATTATACATGTCTTGCGTATCTTACGTAATTAAATTATTTTTTTAATTGCGCTGAATTTCAATCCCGCTATCTGTTACCCTTCTGTTACTTTGACTGGAAGAGATCTCTTCTAGAGATAAGTCCACCTTTGTCGACATCCAATGTCCAATCTTTCAATTTTGTAAAGTTAAGGGCAATAAAGAATATATAAAGTACTTACCTATAGTATTTTTGTACGAAATAATAAACTGATATATCTTCCTCATAAAACAGGGTAGGAAAAGATAACCTAGAGCTAAGATACTCCATTCCACAATTTCTATCATATAGTGTGCTTAATGGCGGAACAACACACTTTGACCGTCAGATCAAAAAAATGAAAAAAGAATGCGAGGAAAATATAAGTGAGTACTTTTAATCTACTCTAAAAAGTAAACTATGCATTATTGAATTCATTTAGGTAAAATGGATGAGTACATAATAGATTATGTTTACTTATTTACTAGTGAATATTGCTACCAGCTTTACTTTTTGCCGAATAAAGTTTTGCAAAAAAAAGTTACTGTGTATGTACTTAATCTTTTAATTTCTTGACAGAATCGAGACACTACGTATTAAGAGTCTAGACCCAACACTACACTTTGTGTTACTTAAAAATGGAGATGAGGAAAAAAAACGCCTGTCGTGGCGCAGAGGCACAAGCGTGCGACTGTAAACGTGTCAGATTGTGGGTTCGATTCCCACTCCAGGAAATATAAAATTTAGTATTTTCATTTCTTGGGTTTGGTAACAAGGCAAAGCGCGGCGTTGAGTTCCGCCACTCAACACGCAATGCCTCAATTTGGCGGAAAGTGGGGAACGGAAATATTGAAAGAGAACAGAGTGTCTTAACACTAGATTCTCCGGTTCTCTCTGCCTACCTCGCATATGCGGGATACAGCGTGAAGGTAAAAAAAAAAATGTTACCAATGAGCTAACGCATTTTATTTGTATTTCATCAAATGCTTTAAATAGATTATACTAAAATAGCATGATGAATTTTTACTAGTAAAGAATATCTTATTACCTGGTTAGGTATTAACATAACAATAGTGTTTGAGGATATGCATTAAAAATGCAAGAGTCGTCAAGTGCAGACTACGCTGGCTCTCAACCAGATATTAAGGCTGGAGTGTAGACGGCGCGGCGGTCATATTAAAAACTAGTTTGCACAGTCCGGGAACATTTATAACTTTGAGTTGTAATAAATATTTAAAGAAGTACTGTTTTACTATTATCTACTTATTATAAAAAGGAAACTTAGCTGATATTTCGCAAGAAAATATTATTGTTTCAAGTTTTCTTGAAAAATTAGAGATTTACGATAAGATCTGAAGAAAAGTAAATTAAATTGTTAGGATATTTTTTAATATCTTATATATTTGGATTTCTTATAATAATTTGTAAAATATTTTGACTGAAATGAAATATATTGACTTATTTGCAAATTATAAAAATAATATTCAAATGACATGGATTTATACATTTAGAAATCTGTTGATCGTAAGCTATATTGAGTGACACCTTATGGGTAACGAATTTCGAAATTGGTTGACAAAAGAGAAACTTAAAGGAACACGCATCTCATCATCATCACGTCTAATCTTGAGACTTGCAAATTTTTAAGCAAATCAGATGGCAATAAGTGCGTCAAAATAGCTTTTCCAAATTTATCATCTACATTGACTTATTGATTGATACAACTGAAGCTAATAAAAGCATGATGACGAAAATTAAGAGTATTCTTCATACTCTCATATATATGTAAAAGCCTTGAAAAGAAAAATTCCAAACAAGATGTTTAATTATGTAACAAAATAAGCAAAAACTCCTAGTAACAATATGAATAATTATTCTACGAACGTATGTTCGTGACCGTCATTAAATTAACGTAGGGCTGTCCCGAGAGATACGACTATGATAATAGCTGCGTCTCATATAGACAGACCCGCCTTAGCAAGCACCATTAGTAATGAGATTTTGTTAATTGTTAATTCATTATGTATACCTATATATGTATATAAAGCTGCAAAACTTCTATTTCTAATCGAATCATTGACTTAACAGTCGGAGCTATAGGAAAATGTGAAAAATTGAAATTTGTCATATAATGTCTGGGGTTTATTATTAATAATAAAAAATATTTTGGTTTCTATTTTGCTTGTCAGAAATTGTAAAAAGTGGAACTTCACTAAGCGGAGGTCATATGCTCGTCACATAAAAACATGTAAAAAAATATTCATGTGCATATGTATGAAATGATAGCTTATAGCACGTAACAAGTTCGTACTGAGAAGGACTTATGACGATATTTTCATCATGCGTCTTTAAAGATACTGGAATCGCATAAAGATGGAAATTGTGCTTGTTCAAATATTAGTACTTCTCATATTAACCACACGTCCTTATACAAAGCGCCAACGACATACTCCAGTCACGTTTCCCTCTAAAACCAAAAGGCTCTTGTGTGTAGCAATAAAGTTTTGGTTATACAAAAATGCTGAAACTGCCGTTTTAACACAATGTGGACATATATGAGAATAAATTTTACTGTACCTAATAACTTTCGTCGCAATTTTTCATCACAAAATAAGAGTTAACGCTTCAAAACGACTCAAAAAGCAACAATAGCAATTCTTTTATTGTGATTGCTTGTAATTAATTAGTATTTTAGTACAGTTCCCTTTGAGGCCCCTTTGATGAACCTCAATATATTGAAACTGACCGTCTTGACTGGACCCTTTCAACGGAATTGTTGCCGTAATACTGATACAGACCGTAAAATTAATTCAGAAAGAAATTGAATGCTTGATTTTTTTTTGAATGTACCTAATATATATTGAAACAACTATTTTTTGGATTGGAAATGTATGTCACACCTTATAAAAAAATAGTCAGCATTTAAAAATGATTTGAATTATGAAATAAAAATTATAGCACTAATAATCGTATATTTAGTTTTTTTTAGTTTCGCGCTGTATCCCGCATATAGGTAGAGGGAACCTAGTGTTAAGACACTCCGTTCCCCACTTTCCGCTCAATTGAGGCATTGCATGTTGAGTGGCGGAACTCGATGCCGCGCTTTGCCTTATTACTAAACCCAGGAAAATACTAAAGACAATATTTAGTATTAATTTACCATTTTATGGTGTTTAAAGGATACTTAGAATAATTACATCTTAGGTAGCATTAATAAAAAAAAAAGGTTTTTTTTTCATCAACAAGGAATTTTTAAAGTTATTTAACCAGACTATCCGTATCTATAGATCGGCAGTCATTAATTAGTAGTAAGTAAGCAGCGTCGCTTTTCTTAACATGTCGGAGTATGCTGTCCGCTCCCTTTTAATGATGCGAATGTTGGCGGTCTGCTAAACTAATACGATAATGGAGGGACGTTCGATCAGGAGTCCTAATTTTTGTTGACAAATGTTATTCGCAATGAAAATGTAATTTTAATCATATAAATGTATGTACATATTGGGTTAGTATTTTATAAATTTTGCTATATTACATATTATGTTAATTATTTATATTCTACACTTTGTTTGACGGTAGAACATACCCAATATAGTTCATATTTAATATTCATCATTTTTTATTATTATTTGATTTTTTATTTCCCTGTGAGGGGACGGGGTTAGAATACAATTCCCCTCCGCCGCTGGGTAGTGTCCCGTAAGACTCGGGTATCCCAGTAGTTTGGTGGTAGGAGGTTCGTCCTTCGTCTGGCTCGCGACCACTATCATGTCAAAGACGAACCCCCAAATATCTAATAATGTGTGCCGGTTCGATGGCATGTAAGGCAGGTTTTCCCCTTTCCCACCTATCCTTTTCTCAAAATGTGGTGGTTCCGTTAGCGGACTATTACATTGTATTCCCCTTCCATCTATATCCTCTAGGTCGGCAACGCATCTACAACTACTCTGGTGTTGTAGATGTTCATGGGCGAAGGTATCCACTTACCATCAGGTGGCCCTTCTGTTCGTTTTTCATCCGTTATCCATAAAAAAAAAGAAATTGACACGTTTTCATTAACTTGACCTGTATCTCTCAAAGTCTGTAAATACTAATATTTAATATATAATATAATTGGCCTAAGCCAATTTATAGAAAATCTTTAAAAGTTGATCCTTATGTATATTTTAACATATGAGATGTACAAGCATACGTAACAAGCATACATCCATTCACTTATTCTCATAAGTGAACAAGTTAAGAAAGTTACATGTCTCCTTAATAATATATCTATTTATGAGCGTCGATGTACGAAGATTTTCGAATATCCAAGTCACTTTAAGATGTCTTCCAGAATAATTTAAGATTATTTCTTGTAAACTTTTAGAAAGCTTCTAGTGAAATGCATGTACTTTAACAAATTAATAGTCTCTTAGAATGGCTAGTTTATACAAAGTAAAGTTTTGTATATGTAAATTGAGCAAATTAGATTTTTTATGTCCTGCCCTTTTCGATATATTTTGCTTACATAAGATGAATAATAAAATCAAGGGTTATAAAAGGGAGCTAGGCCTTTCGTCGGTTTATAGACGAGTTCAATCTCCGTTGCTATATTAGAAACTTTAGTGGGGACTCGAGTGCGTATTACGTTTTATAGGATAGTCATGTGGCGCTTACATTCAGGTATTTTTTGATTTGATTATGAAAACATTAAGTTATTCTCAAATTACAAATGTAATTTCTATGTTGTTTTAGTACTTCACTATACTATACTATTATAAATATATAAGAAGCGTTATATTATATAGTACATGTGTACATTCGTTTATGTAAATTTTAATATAATAATAATAGTAATTTGAATTCAAATCAGTCGTAATTAGGCAATTAAAATAATATTTATAAATCTTCGTATATCGGATGACGAACCGTCAGATTCTTACTGTAAATCTGTGTTTACAGAGTTATATCAAACTTTTGAGATGACAAAATTTATATAATGAAAGTTATGACCATGTCAAACATGTTATTACCGCGCAACATGATCTAGTATTTGAAAATAGGTACATTTATTTTAAGCATTTCCGTACAATAAATAATTCTCCTAATTCTCCTTTCTAGTGAAATGCCGAAATATGAAATCTATTATGATAAAACAAACACACATAAGTGATAAAAGTGCAAAAATAATTCAAAACACATTAGTAATAGATACCTAAATATTTCATATGTTACCAATTAGCAGAATATTGACGTCATTGTGACGCTTTTAGAAAATGTGATTGAACGCAACAGTTGTGAATACAAATTTCGCCGCTGCTATGTAAATTTATAATAAATCTAGACGCTTCCGCGATCTCGTTGGCTAGTTTTCTAGGGTAGGGTCAGCAGATGGAACCAGAAAACCAAATGCACTTTAACACTCCGTTCTGTTTTAACATTTCTATTCCCCACTTTCTGTCAAATTGAGACATTGCGTGCTGAGTGGCGGAACTTAACGCCGCGCTTTGCCTTGTTACCAGAGCGAGTTAATGGAAATACTAAATATTATTTAATATTTTCATTTACTAGAGAGGAAATCGAACCCTGCCATGTTTTCAGTTTCACGCTTGTGTCTGTATGCCACGACAGGTCCTAGTTTTCTAAATAAACCAACGCCTGACAAGAACCGATAAACTGAATAGTAATTGGTCACTATTTTTCATTGCATTCAGTATAATTGATACTTCAAAACAAAATATTATATATGTATAAATAAGTGAATATGTTTGCAATTATTTATGATTCCATGTGGCTGGTCGGAGCATAAGAGGCAGCTATATTTGGAGCACACGTGCGTAAAAGGCATGCTGGTCTATAACCGGGATCGTAAACATTAGGTATGCATTAAACTTTTAAGTTTCACTATTTATCGGTTTTGTGTCAACGTTTTGTAACGCAGGTAAGTTGGTGCTGGAAGCACTTAAAGTATAGTCCACATATAGATTTATACATAATTGAAGAAATTAATGTAATAAGGACACTACAGATATTTTTTCAGGTCTTTTGTCAATTCTTTTAAGAAGTGCCAGTTTAAATCAAGTGCTAAAATAATCATAAAGTTTAAATAACCTAAATGCTTACTTAAAATTAAAATTTCTGAAATTATATACATAAGATAGATCTTATATAGTGTAGACATTATTATTAGTTGTTATGACCTAATTGTAATAAAAACCGCAAGGTGTTTTCTAAATTAAACTATATGGGCTCATTTTGTTTTTAAAAGTATGGAAGAACATAACATGGATAAAGCTAATTACCTACGAATATATGATTCAAATGTGTGTTACCATTTAACATTTTTATAAAACAAACTAACAGTCAATTAACAAGTTCAATATAAACGTGAGAGATGACTAATCATCGAAGAATTTATTCGGTCATTCATCTTTTCTTATGTATATGTTCTTCTAAATATTAAAACATTTTATTAGGCCGATAGAGATTCTTAGCTCGGTTAATAAAATAAGAAAATACGTTATTTTTATATATTTACACTGCTATGTGCGGAACATTCTACAAATTCTACGATATTAACAAAACAAATCTTAATCGACGTTTGTTACTCTTTGATGCAAAAAACTACGGAATTAATCTAGATCAAACTTTAGAGTATATATTACTGCTTTACTCGTATATTATATATCGGAATAGCACATAGGTTACAATTTAGAATAGAAATTACATAATTTGGCTATAATATAAGGATATGTGTCCCGTTAACGAATAAAAACGCGTCGATCTAGCAACGTGTACACAAAATATATTTGTAAAACACACGGAACGGTGTTCTATGTAATTTATTATATTAATTAGCTTCTAAAGTAAAGTATTAAAGTATTATTATAATAAATATGTACTTTCTATGTTTTCTCTCCATATAAACGTGATAAATTTCATACTCTTCTGCCTAATTTTATCAAAAACGTGTTCAAAGATTCTTTCACGATTTAATATAGAGATAAATTACAATTATTAATCTTCTACAATGTATCTTCATTAGTGAATGCTGGATTATCCGCATATAATCAGCTTAATACACTTAATTAAGCTATAGATACGTTTAAATTGTTTCCCATACAGGCAATATAATGGGGGATTGCGGAGACCTGCCAAGATTGGAATAAAAGTGCTGTTTTTCTATTCCATGATTGGTTTCCGCCGAATTGCGGCAAGTGGGGAACGGAAATGTTAAAAGAGAACGGAGTGTCCTAACACTAGATCCTTTGGTTCCCTCTGCCTACGCTGCTATTGTGCGGGAAATAGCGTAAAGCAAAAAAATGATTGGTTTCAAATAATGGTGGTTAATTGGCAATGTTACTTTGATTGATATGAATTATGTATTAGATCATTATGTAACAATATAATATAATTTTTATTTAATTTATATTAAAAAAGTTAAATTATTTTTTAAAATCACAATTAAAACTGTTGTTTGATTTAGCATCGTCACTTGAAGTTAATTGTGTGGTAACAGCCAAACTCGCTTTCTTTGTCAATTTGCTAAATGAATACATTTTTATATCGTTACATGAGATATATTTATAATATTAGTAACCGTAAATATTAAATTCATAAAAAATTACAACGATTGAGGCCTCGTATGACCTGAGGCGAAGTATAAGGTATTTTTTCCATGAATAACATATTACTCGTACTGCGAATTTTCAGGGAATGTGAAAACCGTCTGTACCTACTTAACATAAGACAAATATGCTCTAAATCTGCCGCTTTAATATTGTTTTGGACACTAATTACTCTTTGTGGAATAATATAAAGGAAGAGTGTACGAGTAAATTGTAGCTATTTCATTTTATATTGAAGGTTTAAATAAACGACTCGACTGTTTGTCGATAACAGCTTGTTAGTGCACTCGCTTTGTTTCTCTTCTTTAAATTAGAACTATTGTTACGGAATAGAGCATGTCAATATCTAATATCTTTTTCAATGTTTATCATATAGATGAGAACATAGTAGGTATGGTTTAGTAAGTTATGGGTCTCCACTGTGACGCATGTTAACATAATTTTCTTTATTTAAAAGTAAACTAACTTTGCTTGTCTATATAAATTCAGTACACACATTATATGTCTTACATATTGCTAATTAGACAGAAATAATTGATAAAGACGTATAGTTTAATTTTCCATACAATCTAACCATACCAACTAACCGTACCAACGATGTTTATTATAAATATAAATATTACACTAAATGGAACATAATAGAACCCAAAAATATTAAGAATAGTACAACAACAACAAGATTCCTCATTTTTAAATATAAATATGTAAGTACTTACTAACTTTTACAAAGTATCTGTTTCGCAAAAATTACATTTGAATTAAGAAAATTTAATAAAGGACAAAATATTATAATAAAAAAATATTGTCCTTCTGCACTTTTTCTCTACGAGTATAAACTTTAACTGTACTAAATTTTGTTATCCTCCGTTTACACAATTTTCGCAAAAAGGGTCCGAAGTTTTCCTTCACGTATTAGTATAATTATATAAGGAAGAACGTTATCTATGGTAAAAGCTGGAGCCTTTAACAACTTTAACAACTTGGAATAAATTATAAAATATCGTTTGACATTATAAAGTAACATTTGATATTATTTTTAACCGACTTAATAAAAGCGGAGGTTCAAAATTCGACTGTATTTTTATGTGTGTGACCCAGGAAATGAAACAAATCATTTCCTGGAGTGGATATCGAACTCACAACCTGTCGCGTTTACAGTCGCACGCTTGTGCCTCTGCGCCACGACAGTTGTTATCACATAACTTTTTACTAGGTGTTTCATGTTTCCGACACCCCATTAAAGTTATTCGTAATAATTTTGCCTTTTATTGGATTTTATTTTAAAACGGTTTTCTTTTTATGTTAAAATTTTGAGTATTTATTTAGTTATAATATTTTAATTGTAGTTTAAAATGTATAAAGTGTTTGACGTGAATATATTTCGGGAATAGTTAGTTGCGACCTCAACATACGGTACTTTCTATAATTGTCTTTGCTTAAATTAAATTTTATTTTTACTGTACATGTACTTCATGTATAATGGCCACAGATTGTACACAGGCGTTGATTAATTGAACTCACATCGATTAAACGATTACCGCCATATGTTGCTGATCGTAAATTTGTAAAGAACCTCTTTCATAAATTGACCTCTAACGACTTTATTGGGAAGATTAGAACAATATTATTGTCTCTGATATTTGTTTTAACGACGTTTTTTGAAAACCTTGGTTAAAAAAGTTATGTGTTAAGTAAATTACTAATTGGAACAATTACGACATTGGTTCCAAATAACATTAATAATAAATACCTTAAGTATGGTTCTTAACTTTCATTTTTTCGTATATATTTTTATTAATTTCAACCAACAATCTTCATCATCTGTCAAAAAGACTGCCGTCTTTCCCCCACCATTCTTTTATTCCCCTTCCCCTCACGTTCAGAAATAATTAAAAATGGATGTCGTATTAATTTTACATTACTTGATAAATCTATAAAATTACTTTATTCAAGTGTTCTATAATTTAAGACATATTAATTACAGTATTTATTACATAATCTAACATTATTATCATTGTCGCCTTACGAAACATGTACATATATTAAAAATATATTTGTTAACTCTAACGGTGACTTTTAATTTCCAGAAGTTTAATTTAAAGTTTTCCAAAAACAAAATTGCGGGTAGGAGATAGTTTAGGACATTTTTAATCAAGCGGAACGTGTACTACATACTGCTGACGTTTTGTTTCTGTGACTGACGGTATCTCTACGTCCATGACCCATATAGTATGACACGAAGTGACGAGATGTGTCTGTTTACATACAAATGCCCTCCGGCTTCATGTGAAAAAAACAGATCTCTCATGAAATGTCAGTAGTATGTGTCAAGTTTTATTTTGTTTTGAGCAGTATATGGGCCCTTTTTTATTCTTTTTTTATAGGAATTGATATATTTTTTAATTTCTATGATATCAAAAAATAATTGTATGCCGTTCTACACTTTCCGCCTATTGCATTGTAGTGCATTCACACAAAAAAAAAACTAAGGGTATTGCGTGTTGAGTGGCAGAACTCAACGCCACACTGACCTGTTAACAGAGCGAGGAAATGAAAACACTAAATAATATTTGATATTTTCATTTCCTGGAGTGGGAATCGAACCCACAACCTCTCGCGTTTTTTCGCGTTTACATTCGCACACTTGTGCTTCTGCGCCACGACAGGAAATTATTTAAATGACAGAAACATTAAAAGGCTGATCTTATGTCATGAGTTGTGTGAAGATTTCAAACTTATACAACGTATTTCATTTATAATGTACATATATTTTGAAATCAAATACTCGAGGCTCGTAATAGGGTAGCGAGACTTAATACCTACTTTACATGTGCGCATATTTGAGATACTTTGAATATGGCGCTCATTAATGTAGGATTTTCTTAATATTGTTGACGTGTTGGTGTAATAATTAGTGGCAGTGATTGTTAAGCCTAAGAGACTTTAAGTTGTATTTTATCTTGAGATGGAATAGATATTTTGTGCCCAAATATTGGTTTTTTGGTTTCATTAGCATCCCTACTAACTTTCAATATACATATGTATCAGTGCCGAAGCGTCCATACAACACGGTTCTCACCGGCTTGCCTTAATTTTTAAAATACAAGTATGAGACCTAAAAAAAAGGTCGCCAGGAAAATGTGGAGCTCCAAATTGTAACTAAGTTTGTAAAAAGACAAAGTCAAGAAAGGTATAAGAGCTATAGTAAAAGTTCTTAAAGGTAATTGATGATGACTATGAAATCATAAACTATAGTTATTTCGTAGCTACAATTCAAGTGCGGTTATTTTAAAATATATATAACGTTACTCATATGGAATTTCCTCTTGTTGGATATAAAACTAAGATCTAGTTTCCGGAACGATGTACTGACTCATCCACATATATATTTATTCAACGTAAATATGAATCATTATAGGTTAGCTATAAAACTATATTCATTTTGTCTACGTTTTTTATTAACTAGTATTATGTACGGTTATAATTTTTTAAATGAGAATTTATTAGAACTATCCTTACTAATATTATAATTGTGAACGTAAGTTTGTTACGCTTTTATGCTAAAACTATTCAATCAATTATAATGACTCTTGCTACATATCATTTTCAAGACATAAAAATAGGATATTTCAATTAAAAACTTTAATATTTTACTAACGTTTCTTATTTGATATTGTGATAGGAAACCAACTCTTATGTAAGCTTTTTATCTATCATAACTAAATATATCATGACAATAAATTGTTCATTAAATGGAAACCAATACATTGTGCCAAATTGGTGGCAATTGGGAGTTTATTGGCAAATAACTCCGCTTTCGAGACACCTACACGGTGGAAACTTATTACATTAACAATTTTTAAAAACTATTTATTATAGTAGTTTTAGCTTCCCGCTGTATCCCGCATATAGGAGGGTAGAGGAAACCTGAGAACCTAGTGTTAAAACACTCCGTTCTCTTTCAATATTCCGTTCCCTACTTTCCGCCGGATTGAGGCATTGCGTGCTGAGTGGCGGAAGACAACGCCGCGCTTTTGCCTTGTTACCTTTAATTACTTTTGTATATTATAAAATTAAATAATAGTTCAAACATGCATTATTATTAAATATATGCTACAAGTTTCGGTTAAATCTATTTAAACTTTTCTATCCCTAGTCTAATCTCATAACACGGTTTTAGCCCAAAGTTAGACCTACTCAGGTGATTTACTTTGCTACTTGTATATGAGATTTTAGAAGTTATAAGTGTGATTAAAACTAAGGATGTATTTTAGTTACATACATTTCAATGATACCAAGGTTTAAGAGAGATTATTTGCTGTGTGCCTTCTCGTTAACTAAACACTTTATTTTTTTATAAAATAGCGAGTTTTTGAAAAACCTCGCCGTTGAATTTCGCCACTTAATAAGCAGTGTTCTGGCAGAGAGTGGAGGATGAAAAAGGTGTTTTTTGATCTTATTCTCTCTACCTACTTTGCTATTCGGAAAAAGAAATAAAAAAAAATGTAACATATTTATATGTATTTTAATTATTTTAACAATATGTAAACGTTGAAAATGTTATAAAATCTTATTTGGAGCCTTTGTATAAAAGTAGTAAAAATAACTTATGATCAGTTCTAGTTAAGTTACTGCACAGATGTAACTGTTAAGTAATAAACAGACTGATTTTTACTAGAAAAATAACATTATTGATTATACTTCTTATTTTAATAAAGTAAGAGAAACTATTACATAGAGGGATATCTGAGTTTTGGGAACTTAGTATTATAGGAAAATGAGTTCAAATATAAATCTAAAATTGCAGGTATTTTAAAATTTTTATTTTTTTCATTATTCATTTGTTATTTTTCGTCAATCATTTATCTAAGCCATAACATGTTATACTGGACAGTTATTGTAAACATGATCGCTCTGATAATCCGTATTAATTAATCTAGACGTCTACTAAAACGACTGACGCAAAAATCGTTCGTATGTTTTATAAATGATTGACGCAGCTATTTAATATGATTGAACTAATTGTTCAAACAAAGAGATGAGCTTTTATATAAAATGTGAAGTACTTCATTCGAGATCAAAACCAAAAAAAAGTATTATTGATTATAATACTTTTTTTTGGTTTTGATCTCGAATGAAGTACTTCACATTTTATATAAAAGCTCATCTCTTTGTTAGAAATTCTACTAATATTATACAAGTGTAAGCTATTGAATGTATGTTTGTTACTCTTTCAAGCGAAAATCACTAAATGAATATAAATAAACTTTTTTTAGGTTCCCGCTGTATGCCGCACATAGTAGGGTAGGAAAAGGTCTAAGCCTTATTAAAGGCATTGCTTACTGAGTGGTGGAACTCAACGCCGCACGTTGCCTTGTTACCAGAGCGAGGAAATGAAAAAACTAAATATTATTTAACATCTTCATTTCCTGGAGTTGGAATCGAACCCACAGCGAGCCGACAGTTTTAGATGAACTTTTTTGGTAATATAGTTTATTTAACAAAATAACACATACCTCCACTATAATTTATGAAGATTTTGTATAATTTGATTATAATACAAGTTATATATAAATATCCAAATAAAAGTAGTCGTGACTAAAATATTCACCATAACCAAGCGAATGCTATTCAAGCTAGACACATTAGAGGCGAATAGATACAATTGTCCCGTAACGTAAACAACTATTGAAGAAGGGTTTATGAAAAGTGGATACTATAATCAGTATGAGACTATGCTATTGTTTTAAGTAGTTAAGTAGGTATAATTAAAAAAATAAAAAAATTGAACTCGTTTTTGAAAATCCTTACTTTAAAACTGGTTTAAGCTATACAGATCTGCATTTATTTAAATACCAACATTTCACACATTTTTATGGGGTACGTACAGGAAAGCTTTGGCGAGTCACTTTTTAATAGTGCAGAAGTCGATTTCATACAAAGGTAACAATTTTCAAATTCTTAAAAAAATTGTAAAAATTTTTTTGTCGATTAGTAAAGTATATGTGATTTTAACGTAAATTGCTACAACTATTACCCACTTCATGAAGTCGCGCGTAATTAAGATGTACAAACGAGTTTTACAAAAAATATGAAAATATTATTTTTTTAATTCAAATATCGTGAAAATACTTAATATTATTTATATGCATATGTATGAAATACAGGGGGTATTAGGGGGTGAACTTAATTTTTCTTGCTGTTCAGATATTTACAGTCGTATCAAGTTTTTGTTAGCCTCACACTGTATCCAGCACATAGCAGGGTAAGCAGAGGTAACCAGAGAACCTAGTGTTGAGACTGAGTTGTTCCTTTCTCTTTTACCATTTTTCATCCCTACTTTCGGAACTCAACGCTCCGCTTTGCTTTGTTTCCAGAGCGAGGAAATGAAAATACTAAGTATTATTTATTATTTTCATTTCCTACAGTGGGAATTGAACCTGTCGCGTTTATAGTCACATGTCAGCCTCTGCGCCACGACAGGCCTCTCGTATTAAATTATTTGATATAAGTTAGCGTGTTTGAATGATACCGACAACTTATATAGGAAATTCAGCTTGAATAATACTAGACAATACGATAATGACGTGAGTGGCTTCTCCTTTGAGGCAGAGCCGTCGATATTCCTGACGACCTTCTCTGAGATCCGCTATGCGGCATGTTACGTCCGCTATAGTTATTTTATGTAACAAACCTAAACGAAAATCATTTTTATTTTATATATGCTCGTAAAAATAAAATAAATTATGAACATACTGATTCTGACATAAGCCGAACTATTAATTTTGTTTTTTTTATATGTAATTTTCAATTTTAATTTTGATATACAAGTTATCTAGGCCACTCCACTCCACTCCATTATAATTTAATATTTTCATTCCTTTAATCTGGTAACAAGGCAAAGCATGGCGTTCAGACCCGCCACTCAACACGCAATACCTTAATTCGGCGGAAACGGAAATCTAAAAGAGAACGGAGTGTCTTAACACTAGGTTCTCAGGTTCCCTCTGTGTACCCTGCTATGTGTGGGATATAACGTGAAGTAAATAGAAAAGTTATCTAGACGGTTTTGTTTCTCTTTTCTTGTTTTATCTTTTAATAATATTATACGAAATCCAAATGATGATTTCCAAAAACATTTATTTCATCATTAAATAATAAATCTGTTACTAAAGTGTAAACCACACAAAGCTTCTAATCCCTAATTCCATTAACTAAAATAGTATATCTAGTACAACTGTACATATAGAAAGTGCAATTGTAACTTGGTACTAGCGTTAGTAAATAAAATTATCGATTGTTAGTTCACCTGATACCCACTTAACAGTTATTGAGTTTGGAGTTATAAATTTCAAGGGGCTAGTTTAGTAGTGCTCGTTGCAAAATATTGGTATCCAATAAAATGTAAAACATACAAGAGGAGATGATTTACATTTTTTTGAAATTGCTATATAAATTCAAATTCATTTAATATTCGTTAAACGTTACTCTGAAAAAGGTGTGTTGTCTAAATTGGCACAGGATAGAAGACTTAACATAAACCAGTTTGATGATCTACTCTACGAATATACTTTACTGTTAAATATTTAATAACGCATAAATATTGAACGTAGCTGGATACGAACCCGCGCCTATTGGAATCCAAGTACTGAAGCACTAAGCAGTCTAGCCAATTAAGCTATACGCTGATTGAGGTACTACTTTGAGGTACTACGTCGAAAATCTTATACGTTTGTTGCAACATATTCTTAATGTTAGCATTTGTAGCGAAATTTTTACAAATTTCCACTATCCTAAAATGATTTTTGAAAACGATCATATGGCAAGAAAGAGCTTTTTTCTGTTTATTAAATAGTTTAATATTCTTAAAAAATATATTTTTTTAGGTATGTGATACGCGCTGTAGTCACGAGTTCAAACCCTAATCTATGTATGTTTATAACAAAAATCGTTTCTCAGCCTAATTGTACAAAACGTGGCTTTCGGTTTCGTCATTTAGTATTCAAAGTCTTTAGAATCAGCGAAATTTTGGAAACGTGTACGATAAAACAAAAAATATTTGTATTGTTATGAACAACACGACAAAATAAATAATTGACATTATTTATTATTAATTAATTAAAAGATGACTCCCTTTTTTATCCATACTTGGGTAGACAGAGGGAAGCTAGTGTCGAGATGCTCTGTTTTGCGCTTTCCGCCCAACCCCGTAACAGTGTATGTTAAATGGCGGAAATCAGCGCCGCGGTACTGATTGAGGTTATGCCATCATTATTTAAATAACTATTGATAATTATCAAAATTAACTTTAAATATATACAAATATGTCTTTTAATAATAAGGAACTACCCATAAAGTTCTTTTCACTGTCAACAAAAAGTAAGAATAGGTTAAATATCTATGAAATTACTTCTTACATGGCCTAATTTTTTAAGGTGAAAGGAACAATTAGGCTTCAACATTTTTAGGCGGGCCTGATGCTTAATATCGCGAATTTATGATATAAAAAGAAAATAACAGATTGACGGAACGGAGTGTTTTAACATTAGGTTCTCAAGTTCCCTCTGCTACCCTGCTATATGCGGGATACAGCGTAAAGCTAAAAAAAGTGAAAAGCTGAATATATTTCAATTTGCTTCTTCAAAGCTAAAATTTGTTTGCCTCATATATATATTTAAGAAATCACTTCACATATTACATCAAAAACTACCTATTCTAATAAAAAATATTTTAGTTAGTTAGTTGTTATATTTGATTTACTTGAATAAACTTATCCTTTATATGTACAAATACATAGCTATATATCGTCTACTATAAGACAGTCTTGGATGATTTGCTCCTAATGAAATTTCTGTTTACTACAACTCCACTATTAGGTACCCTAATGGCGCACCCTCTACACTAAGTTTCACTAATGAATTCAGAAATATGTACCGCCTAGTTTATACATGTATTATATAAGCATATGTTAACGAATTTTTAATTGTATATAAAATAAAGAAAATATACCAATTGTGTTTTTTTTAAAATGGTGAAGATTTTCAATCTGCTAAAGTAAGCATTTAGTTTTCTTTTATCAGTATCAATAAAATGTAACATTATAAGCTATCATTAACAACTATTATCTATTTTTCAAAAAAATCTGTAATAAAAAAACATTATAGAACTTAAATAATGTTAACTAATTGCTTACCAACATTCGTAAACAAAATGTAGCGAACAGGCTCACAGTACATTTAACTTAGAAACTGTACCACAGTCACTAAAATACATATAAATTAGCCGTAAAGTTTCCCACTTTATTTAACCGAGTAAACATCGAGTTTTTACAATATCTACGTACATACGTTATAACGCTACGAGCGTTGCCACCGTACTGAAGCCGGAGTAGCGCTTAATCTACCTACTCTGTTACGCTTTCAGAAACTTTTACAACAGAAGTTACTCTTATTGAGGCACACTTTCATATACATTGCTCGTTACTTATGCTTCAGTGCTGTATAATGAAGGAAAGTATTCAATGTATACCGTGATAGGAAAAATGAATCATATATCGTAAATTGTTTTTATAGTTATCTTAAGTGAAAATACGCTGCACAACGAGTTGCTTCTTTCCGGTCATTTGTTTCTGAAATTCAGTACAAGATTACTTTAGGAATGTTTATTGCTATAAATCACTTCTGTAGTTATGTCCATATCATAAATAAGCTTCACGCTGTATCCCGCACATAGCAGGGTAGGCAAAGGGAACCTGAGAACCTAGTGTTAAGACACTCCGTTCCCCACTTTCCGCCGAATATCATAATTTGTATGCAATTATATAATTTTGTTATACCTATATTATGCCACTTAAGTTTGATGTAAGCGACATATATTACTTATAAAAGAATACTAGTAGTTTTATTGGATATATTCTTGGAGAAACGTATCTTAACTACTAATAACTAACTTCTAATATCTTAATATTTAAGTAATAAAAATATTATAAAATAAAGAAGATATGTTTTTTAACAAACTCATGAAATTAGCTTATTTTAGATTACTTTGTCAGTGACAGATTAATGCCTGAATAATTTCTTTGTTGAAAAAAAATATGAAAATTGGAAAAAAAATATGAAAAATATAAAAAACATCATGTTAATCTTCAATCAAACTCCCTTTACAAATAATTATGTGGTGCTCACTACGAAACTTTTATGCTACCTAAAATAAAGCACTTGGAAATTAATAATTATAGGTATTTTCACATATCAAAGTATTACAGTTAAGTCACAATAACGGTTATTGTTCAAATTTGTGAACCAAAACAAAAGTAATACTCTTGTTTTGATTCAAGAGGAGATGGCATTCATTTTGTAAGTATCAGTTATTGTGGGGCTTTATATTTGCTTATAGAACCAAATGTTCAGATAGAAGAGTATATTGGGTACTTCAGTAGATTGATTAATTCCTATTGTATAACAATATAAGTAACGTACAATTTATTAATAATTTGCGTACGAAATTGGAATATCTGGATTTTTCTACCAAATATGGAATGAATATAAAAAAATATCCAGCCTATAAGTTATATTGATTGCGAAAGTTTAGCGTAAGCTTCCAATTTTCAGTCTGACATAGACTTAATGCCCCTTAGGTAATAAATTTATGGGAAATTGGTTATGACCTTAGAACTTGTGAGTTCTTTTCGCTTAAATAATGCTTTAGGCAACATAGGAACGTAGTCAAAGAGATTATAGTGTCAAGACACTCTGTTGGCCGTTTTTCGAAATATAATGTTATGTATTTATTCGTTTAATACATATGTGTATTAAAACACCAGGAAATTGAAATTTTTCATTTCCCGGGCTTGGTAAAAAGGCAAAAGCGCGGCGTTGAGTTCCGCCACTTAGCACCATTGCGTGCTCTATACCTCAATTCGGTGGAAAGTGGGGAATGGAGTGTCTTAACACTAGGTTCCTTCTGCTTATCCTGCTATATGCGGGATACAGCGTGAAGCTATGTATGTATGTATGTACATACATATATATGTATGTATGTATTTTATACAATATTTAAGTTGTTCATAATAGTCATGTGACAATACTAAACGTAAATCTGACGTAATCAGGAAGAATTTAAAAATATAACCCATTTTTATCCTTAGGAAGAAAATCTAGAGATTAGTCACCTCCAATCATTAGTATTATTTATTAATTTAAATTCGAATAATATTTATATTTTGAGGTGAACTCATTTGAAAATGTGCTCGTAGTACATCCTATGTAACTGTTCTGTAATATATTCCAGTATATTCGTTTGTACCTCTACGATTATTTATATAGGCAAGAATGGAGTAGACCAATTTATCAGGACACGATGTCTTCTTCTTCGTCGAGATATATTAAGGCAATAAAAACAAAAGAATAACTTACAGCTAGTAGAGGGGCTATACCTGCAAGTAGTTTACTCAGGGCCAATCATAATGCTTGTCATTAATTTGTAGCTGAACTTTTATAATTTTTAAGAGCTCCTTCTAAGAAAATTTATATAGTACAATTTAAACGACATTTAAGCCTCTCGTGGCGCAGAGGCACAAGTGTGCGACTGTAAAGCGACAGGTTGTGGCTTCGATTCCCACTCCAGGAAATGAAGTATTTTCATTTTCTGGATTTGGTAACATGACAAAGCGCGGCGTTGAATTCCGCTACTCAACACGCTATGCCTTAATCTGGCGGAAAGTGGGGAACGGATTTGTTAAAATAGAATGGAGTGTTTTAACACTTGGTTCTCGGGTTCCCTCTGCTGCATTCCGCATATAGCAGGGTAGGCAGAGGGAACATGAGAACCTAGTGTAATGACACTCCGTTCTCCACTTTCTGCTGGTGGTGCTGAGTGACGGAACTCAACGCCGCGCGTTGCCTTGTTACGCGTTTATAGTATATTATAAATATGTTCATTTTTATGTAAATTGATGAAGATTTAATTTAACTAACACTTTAAGTCAAATTAATTAAAAGCGGTTGGTTCTTGATGTGAATTTGCAATGAGAATTCAGTTAGTCGTAAATCTTGTCAGTATCTATTCACTAAGCCACTTTAGAATAAATTCGAACCGCAATTTTCCGGCGCTTGCATTTTAGAGCTATTGACAATATGTAGAGAAAATTTGAATGTAATTTTAGTATAAAATTAGTTTTTTTGATATTTCTATCTATATTAATAACAAGTTTTTATAAATATAATATACTACTCTGTCAGTTAATAGAGTCGAAAATTATATACTAGATAACATAAAATATATGTCATAATCTATATCTATATCTATATATATAATAAAAGAGCAGAAAAGTTAATTCTGTACAAGGATAATTTTAGAAAAATACCAATTGTGTACGTTAATATATCGTTAATAGAAGTGAAAAAACCAATCAGTAGAATTTTTATCTGTCTATCTGTCTATCTGCCTGAATACTTGAACGCGCGTCACGCCGAAACTACTAGATAGAAATGAATGAATTTTGGCATGGTAATAGCTTAGAGCCTGGAAGTACATAGATAGATAGTTTTGTCCTGTTATTGGATGTAGTTTCTATAAAAAAAATAAAAATCTAAATAGACAAATTTCTTTATATGCCGATAATTATTGGATAGAAATGAATGAGTTTATGCATGATAATAGCTTAGAACCTCGCACAACTTATGGGATACTTTTGAATTGATATTCAATGTAGTTTCCGTAAGAAAAATAAATAACTGACACCGTCAAATTACGTCAATTACTTGCAAAATTTCTTTTTAATTTCACTAAATTATGTAATTACTAGAAATAAAAATGTTAAAAGAAATGAAGAGAACAAGAGATATACATTTATTTCATAAGAATCATATAATCGATTTTAGATTTATTTCATCGACCCATAAAGAATGGACACATAATAAGAAATATTATAATTTTATTTTTGTTTTCAATTTTTTCATGATTATTTAAGTGAAATTGTTACTATAGTGTAATAAAAAAAATATTTAATTTCTTATACAATGAAAATAAAATGAGGGTAATAGAAACTTTTATTTGACGGAATACATTTTGCTAAGAAATTCTTTTATAGTAAAAAAATCTATCGAAGGACACTAGGTACTGTGTACCTACTTTAATACGCGGAAAAAGTTAAGATTAAGCTAAAGAAGTAGAAAAAAAATATTTATTTAGATACCATTATAGTGTAAGTTCAAGTTTTTTTTACTAATATCTATATGATACATGAAGCAAAAACTTTGTAACCCTTTTTACGAAAATTACTCGGGTATGAAATTTGGCACACTTATAGTTTATATAGAGAAGGAGTGCAGAATGCTGATATTTTTTTTAAAACAATGCATAAAAAATGTATTAAATTAATAAAATAAATGTTACACACACTACCAAGGTTTACATCCATGTTTATATAAAGTGATATATACGTCACTAGTAATTATTATAAGGTTTTTAAACAAATCACCTATTAAAAAGGAAAAAAATATATTTTGTATTAATTGAAATCAGTACTATTCCAGCAATAATTCGATATTAAATAAAATATAAATAATTAATTAACGCCTGTCGTGGCGCAGAGGCATAAGTGTGCGACTGTAAACGCGACAGTTTGTGGGTTCGATTCCCACTTCAGATTTTCATTTCATTTAATTTTGATTTGGTATTTATTTTTTGTAACCCGCAATGCATCAATTCGGCGGAAAGTGGGTAATGGATTGTTGAAAGAGAATGGAGTGTCTTAACACTAGGTTCTCTGGTCCCCTCTGCCTACCCCTGTATATGCGGAATACAGCGTGAAGTTAAAAAAAAAAAGAAAAGTTATTCGTCTTATTTTCTCTTGTAAACAAACTCTAGGGTGGTCTTCTTGAAATTATTATAATAATGCAAAACAAAGTATGGCAGTTGAAAGTTCGTTATAAGCGCGTAGACATCAGACTCTCGGCGTTTCAATAAAAAGGCAAGTGTCGTCAAAACTTTGTCGATGTTTCTTGTTGCGGGGAAAATTCGCAATTCGAAGAATAACTGCTCAGTTTTTGTTTCTTTATGCAAGTTATTTTCACAATCTTTGTACTGTAAAATGATATTGATACTTGGCAAGTTATGTATTTTTGGTTGATAAAAATAGTATAAAAACGCCTGAGAGTGCAGAGGCACAAGCGTGTGACTGTAAACGCGACAGGTTGTGGGTTCGATTCCCACTCCAGGAAATGGAATTTTTCATTTCCTGGGTTTGGTAACAAGGCAAACGCAATGCCTCAATTCAGCGGAAAGTGGGGAACGGAGTGTCTTAACACTGGGTTCCCTCTGCCTACCCTGCTATTCGTGGGATACAGCGTGATGTATATGTATGGTAATGTATGGTTGGCAAAATTTAGCTGTTTGATATTTTTTTTTAAGTTTGATTCACATACTTCTGATGAATAAATATTAGAATATACAATAAAGTTTGAATTCCAAAATATATTTTTTTATCCTTATGTGTCAATAACAAAAAAAGTATATATCATATTTATTAGGTAAACAATATATAATACGTAATAAGTAGCATTCCCTTTTGCCAAATAATTATTGATAGAAATTATTTTTTGGCAACAAAAAATTATAAAAATCTCCATACAACATATCTGTAACAACAAAAGTAAGTTGTACCAAGCGTATAAGAACTTCTCCGTACCTTGATAACAACATATCTATGTATATAATTTTGCTAGAGGGTTCAGACGAGTTTTAAGAGTGGCGTTCAAATTTTTATACGTGTGTATATTAAAATATTTCATGTTTTTAGTTGATTATTAATTATCTATATTGAATTTGTAATATTTATTGTTTCAATAAGGAAAGTATTTTTTTATACTATTTTCACAAAAATCTACAACTAACGTAATGTTTTTTTACTAATTGCTTACACAAAAAAAAATGGAAGCAATTAGTAAAAAACATAGCTATTGCTAACAATCACATCGTTGTATAAAATAAAACTAGAATCATTCTCTAATTAGTACCTAATTTATGGTTGCAGCTTATAAATTAGTAGGCGGGCAACACAAAGCATAACTTCCATGTGCTTTGTAGTGCGCGACCATAATTTACTATGGCTCGGTGCTTTTTTTTCTCGTTATCATCTCATTGAGATGTTTACTTTTAATGTTGGTCAAATTTTTATGTTACGCAGTAATGCATTTTGTGGGAAAAACAGATAGACTATGTAATATTCTTTATTGCACTTTAAAATTACAAACAAGTCAATAGTACGGATTAGTAATTAGCAACGGTGGACTTATCTCTATAAGAGATATTTTCCAGCCAACCGGTAGATAGGGATGAAAGAAAAAATATAACGGGATGACAGTGACATGCTTAATAATTATTTTCTTAAATTATTTTCGTTAATCCAATTTTTGTTAGTAATAAAAATATTATTTTGTCACAAGAACCGCACACGTGCGAATTTTCAAGGAAATCGAATGGTAAGAAGTTGATCAAAATAAGTCAATCAAAACAAGATTTTCTTATATTAGATGATGTAATAATTGTATACAGATAGAGAGATAAAGCATGTTAAAAAATAACCCAGTTAGTTACACTACCTAACAAAATTTTCTTGGGAGTGAAATAATTTTAGACTTAGTTAGACTTAACAATGTAAAGTATTTTTGAAACTTAAATTAAGATTTGTTCTTAATTAAAGTAACATAAAATATTTTCTCGAAGTCATCAGTGCCAGGAGCTAGAGATACCGTTAATTATTATACTTTTGAACAATTAATGGAAGTAAAACAGAACCGCTATAAAATTAATAAAGTCAGCAATTGTTGGAATTTCAAGTGCTGATGGAGCTTAAGAATTTGTTACTTACTAATATAATTAAAAATATGTAAATTATGGAGTAAATATTTGGTTAATAAAACAAAAATATCTATGTAATTATTTGCAATAAAGAATATTCTATTCTACGTGTACTTGAAACATAAAAAATACAATAAAACATAATATTTTATTTCAATCATCTATTGACTTACATTGTTGTAAAAATGTGAACGAATGAAATAGTCATATCAAGTATTTATGTATGAAAAAAATAACAGAATAAGGCTTTATTTCTATTTTTATAGTTTCTTTATCTTAATATAATGTTTAAGTTTTTGATGCCCATATTATTTTATACAAAAATGGTAAAAGGAATATGATACAATTTTATATTGTTAATACGATAATTTAATACTGTGAATACAGTATATAGGTAAATAACAATTTACATTTTGCTTTCGTATTCCTTCCTATTTTTTAAAGAAAATGAGCAAAATTTAAAAGCTTTGTTAAGCTTTTAATAACACCTTAAGAGCTTAAGTCAATTTTTTTAGTAAAAATAATCGAATTTAGGTAGTATATATAATGTCACGCTGTATTCCTCAAATAGCAAAGTAGGCAGAGGGAGACTAGTGGAGTGGAGGGAGCGTGCTGAGTGGCGAAACTCTACGCCGCGTTTGGCTAGTGACCAAACCCGGGAAATGAAACATTTCCTGAAGTGGGAATCGAACTCACAACCCGTCGTGTTTACAGACGCACGCCTGTGCCTCTGCGCCTCGACAGGTGTTTCTAGGCAGGAGTATATAGGTATACATTATTGTCTTCTATATAAGAAATTATGTCAAAATATTTAAATATAAAATCACTTCAAAAGCTGACGCTTAATGGATATAATAACGGCTAAAGTAGGTAATATATTATTCTCTTTTCAGAGAATTACCGTGCAATATATTGAAAGGACTTAGAAAGATTTTATATTGAAAAGCTCAAAAAATCTCAAAGCTAGTTAACTTAGACGGTAAATAAAATTAACAGTAATATGTGTTGTGATTGTATACCACTGTCGTTGCTTTAAATTAGACAGCCGTGCTTGTACATTATTTGTAATATTTATAAATCTTAATGACTATTTTAACCGGATTAATCGCGTATATTTTAGTATACGAAATTATTTTTTTGGAAACCTGACGTTTGGAACGTCGCAATTAATACGCGATAATTCAGTTAAATTTGTTTCATTTAACATATGTATTTTTTTTATCTTCACGCTGTATCCCGCACACAACGGGGTAGGCAGAGGGACACTCCGTTCTCTTTTAATATTTCCGTTTCCTACTTTTCGCCGAATTGGTGCGTTCCGTGATGAGTGGCAGAAATCAACGATAATTTTAATTCTATTTTTTTTTATAAAAAATAATAATTATGATTTTAGTAAAAAAAGAAAAGCGACTTCAAATGAAATACACTAAAAAGTAATATTATAATATGAATAATATAAAGACTTCTCGTCGTACCTTAATTTAAATGCTGTCTGCATTAGAAGCACCAGCATCATCAAAATTGGTTCACTCAAAAAAAGTTATGCGGTAACACACATAAAAAACATTCGAATTGAAAACCCCCTCTTTTCTACGTCAGTTAAAAAGTAGCAAGGCATGTGTTTTTAATTTTGATTTCCCAGTCGATACTACTGAAAGAGTCTACGAAAGGTTCTACATTGTGGCAAGAGACTGCACGGAACGTTGTTATTTCGCTTAAACAAATTCTCTGAAGATTTCTTGTGTGTAGATAGCAAATTGTGTTTGGTATATATATATCCCACAATTCTTTCGATTGGCTGTATCAATTTGTTCTTTAGAAATTGAATATAAAAAAATAACAGCTTTGTTTTCACATAAGTTTCCCCTTTCCCGCCCACCCTTTCTCCAAAATGTGGTGGTTCCGATAGCGGACTACTTAATTGTCCTCCCCTTCCATCTGTATCCTCTAGGTTGGCAACGCATCTACAACATCTCTGGCGTTGTAGATGTCTATGGACGAAGGTAACCACTTACCATCAGGTGGTCCTTCTGCTCGTTTGCCATCCGTTATTTATAAAAAAAAAAAAAGATATTTTTTTGTATTAAACACATAATGATTTATAAGAATTGCCAATTACGATCTATTTCCGATAGTATAGGTAATATATTTACCATAATTTTTTATACTTTTAAAAGGACAAATTTGAAAATCAAGAGAATTTATTTAAAGCTCAAAATACCGAATTACAAAAGTCAAAAAGATGAATTTAATGATTTTGGAATTAAAAATCTATACACACAGATAATAAAGTAAAACATATATATATAATACGTATTAGCGAAAATACTGCATATATTGTTTAAACAAAGCCACAATGAGTTAACGTGGGTCGACAAATTTGTGACACTTCACATACTTCTCAAAATCCCTGATCCAGCTTTAGAAGTTAAGGCACGTGGTAGATTGTTGTACAACTAATTAGTTGAGTGATATAGGTCCTCCGTGTTCAGTAGTTATATAATTTTAATTTGATGCATTATTTATATTTAATATTTTATCAGTTAATATTTGTACTGCGGAGTAAAAAGAAAGAATTTAATGCAAAAATATTACGCCTGTCATGGCGCAGAGGCAAAAGCGTGCGATTGTAAACACGGCAGGTTGTGGGTTCGATTCCCATTCCAGAAAATGAAAATTCTAAATAATATATAGTATTTTAATTTCCTGGGTCTCGTAACAAGACAAAGTGCGGCGATGAGTTCCCCCACTCAGCATGCTATGCCTCAATCCGGCGGAAAATGAGGAACGGAATAGTTGAAAGAGAACGGAGTGTTAAGACACTAGATTCTCAGGTTCTCTCTGCTTACCCTGCTATATGCGGGATACAACGTGAAGGAAAAAAAAACATTACGTTCTCCGCTTTCGCCCATCGAAATTATACTTTGATGAAAATTCCGGAAGAAGTTTTTAACGATGCAAGTTGTAAGTTCACATCTAATGAATAATACGTCCAAACGGTTTAACTAACAACGAAAGTTGTAACAACCGTCTAGAAATTTCGACGTGCAGGACGGCAGACGTGGAATAAGTGTAGCTTAATTGGCTTCTGGTTGGTCCTTGGACGCGTTGTCCGAGAGGGGGTGGGTTGAGATAAAGTTATGTTTATATGCAGAATTTCGATATATATGGTCTATGTTTGCTCTGTCAGTAAGTTATTTTTCCATTGTAGGCAGGTTGGGAGAATGACATATGTATTTGCATTTAAGCTTAGATGTAATATTTAAAGATTTAAATATTTGGTTTTATTTTTATAACGTTATATTAGCTCTAGTATATAATTAATTAACATTGTATAAAATAATCTGAATATAATATACAAAAGTTATGGTACTATAAAAAAGTTTCTGATCGTATAAATTTTAATTACATCCAAGTAAGAACCTAACCATATATTTTGCTTAAAAGCTTGTACTAAGTAAAACTGTATTACAACTAAGTTTTATATAATATATAAAATAAAAGTTTTATCATTGTTGTTTCAAATGAATGAAAGAGCGTAATTAGAATGTCACAAAACAAATTAATTGTTCACATTTCATACAGTATATGCGAGCTCAGTACCATATAATAATAAGAAACAAAAGGAAAGTTTAATAATGTACGCGGTAAGAGACAGCTCCTCTAAGCGCTTTGTTACATAGTTAAACAAATGCGCTGCGGATTTGTACATGAAAATAAATAGAAATTTTGTTCAATTTTTACAAGACACTAAGAATTCTTCATGGTGACCTAGATCGGCACATTCTTTTGAATATGAAATGGAATATAAAAATTTTATATACTTTTAAACTTCAAACCTATTTGACAAATTTCAGAGAAGCTATGTTCATTTTTTTAGATTCCGAGAATGGCACTCGTTCATGATTTTTTCTGTTTTATATAGAATGTTTTAAACTATGTAATTCGTGAATGTATCATGGACATAACTTGGTAATATGCATATTACTTTAGTAAAAAAATCTATATTCATTCTTTTAGTGTAAGATAAACACTAACATACTTAATACATCGACCTAGACGCGTGATTTATCCATGACGTGACGCAGCTTATAGACACGCCTTTATTTTTAAAAAGTTAAATGATTTCTAAGCAATACCTTTGAATTATAATAGAGTATTGGTAAATGTTTCATAAATACATCTACAATGACATCTACTTTTATAACTTTATGTAAGTTAGCTTAGCAAATATACGCTTATGCACGAATGAAATTCTGTTGTCAACTTTATAGTCCCTAAAAAATTACAATGACTGATATACAACATAATTCAAACCATTTTTATATTTGACAACGGGAGGTCATACGACCAATTCTTTTGAAAGTCCGCTATTTGAATGATCGCGACCTTTGCAACAATAGTGAACGCCAGTTTCCACGAGCCCTCGATCCTGATACCTAAGGCTATTGTCTCATTCATGATTATTGATTACCTGTCACCAGCTTTACGTTTCGCAAAGAAATATTGATATTATATTTCACTAATGACACTATGAGTATATTTTAAAGGGTTACAAGTACTAGTAAAGGTTTTCTAAAATAAAATAAAAGACAATATACTTAGTACTGAATATTAGACGTTAAAATATTTTTCATTTTTTGATAAATTTATGCTCTTAGAATTTTTCCTAAAAATAAGAAATGAAAGCTAGAGCTATGTATCAAAACATATGATAGAAGACGTAGACATTATATTTTATAGTACACCTGCAAAGTCGGCTTTATTGCCATCAGTCGTCTCTAACGAGAAAAGTCCTTTGTTGAAAAGAACTTTGTGGAGTTCCGTTGAGTTCTGGGAAATAGAAATTGAATACGAAGCACGTGATTAATAAAAAGTATAAGTGAAAAATTATAAAATGACATTTTTTATTGCAAAATATTCATTTTATAGTTTAAAAAAAACAAGTTTAAACTTGTTTTTCAAGTCGGCTTGAGTTAAAATTTCGCTTAGCAATTTCTATAATGATATAATAAATATTTTATGTATATTCGTTATTAAAATTACTTTTTATACAAAATAGCAGTAAAAAGGATTTTTAAGCAGTGTTTCGTTACAAGTGCGTTCAAGTTGTTTCGAGTGTATGTGAATTATTTCAGTTGCAAAGTGCCGCTTCGTAAGCACTTTAAGTTTAACGTGCATACTTGGGACGCGTTTGAGGGTCGTATGGGACTTTGGTGACTAAAGTGCTATTGTTATTATTGATTAATATATCTTTATTATGTGATAATAATTGTCGATCGATCGATCGATTTCAAAATTAATTATTAATTGTGCCATTTGTGCTACATATAGTAGGCAAATTTAGGATTACATATTTTTTTTATAATAATATTGTATACAGGTATTTTATATAAATTTATTACATCTGTTGAGTAAATGAAATTATATTTGAACTTCGCAGTTTATTCAGAAAAATTAACTACTAATAACATTTTTCAATATGAAATTATAGAAATACTAATTAAAATACCTATCAAAACACGTATAAAAATAAAGAATGAGCGAACATCATTTAACCCTACATACTATAAAAGTTAATAATTTTTTTAAATAATATATAGGTTAATTATATATATACATATATACATAGCTTTACGCTGTATCCCGCATATAGCAGGGTAGGCAGAGGGAACCTAGTGTTAAGACACTCCGCTCCGCACTTTCCGCCAAATTGAGGCATTGCGTGCTGCGGTGGCGGAACTCAACGCCGGGTTTGCCTTGTTACCAAACCCAGCACATGAAACATTCCATTTCCTGGAGTGGTAATCGAACCCATAACCTGTCGCGTTTACAGTCGCAGGCTTGTGCCACGGCAGGCGTTATAGTTAATATTATATAAGTAATAATTTAATTGATATAATATGTAAGTATTTCTTAATATCTTTAAAAGATATTTTCATCTTTTCAGTAGAGTTTCGCATACACCGTTTATTAGCGTTAAAGTGAGATAATTTATCTGCACTAATGTATCACGGGCGAGAGGTACCTTATGCTCGCAGTAGGTCATTATGCAAATGCAGATATCAACCTGAACTAACAAAGCTTTTACATGCGAGTATGCCACAGTGAAATTCAGTTTAAAATTTTACCTAATATTTTTATTTTATAATTGAATGTATTGTAATTTTAAACAATATTAATTTATTTTTGGTTTAGTGTCATAAGAACATGTCATGTCATGTCTTTTATTTCTACATGTAACTTTTTTTTTGAAAAAATTAAGTTAAAAATAGTTATAATATAGATTTTTACGGTCTTGTCAAAAGAAGTACAGTATTATGTTTTGTAATCTAGCAACATTTTTAATAATCCGATTTACATAGTGTTTATAAAATCGAAAGTAGAATGACGCTACAATAGATTCCCTTCCGTCTTTCATTTTCAAGTACTTTTTAAAGATTAGATATATAATAATTGTAGACACAACAGTATTAAGTCTGCAGCTCCGTAACAGAAGATTTTCAAAATAACAATAAGAACCCAGAAAATCTATACCATCTTACCTAACTTCACGCTTTATCCCTAGCGGGGTAGTCAGAGAGAACAGAGCGCCAAACGCTACGGTCCCTGCATACCTCTTTCGCCTCGTCCACAGTCATTAACCTCTTCATGCTTGCCCTCCGGGGGGTCCTCATGCTTTTTACGTGACCTTCCTCTAGTATCATTGGTACTGTGTTCTCGAAGGTCAACCGAGGTACAGGTAATCTATACAATCTTTTTAACATTCTGTTTTCACAGTATGTTGGGCTTAAAAAGATTTGTGGTAAACAAGTCATAATATACCATAACGATACATTTCTTAGTTATTACAGTATTTTTAATATATATAGCCAAGTTAAGTATGTCTATTCAACAACCGTCCGAAAACCGTTGAGTCACGCATCATTAGATAGAAGTGCACTTAAAACTTAGTTACGAGTTCTAAGTGATGTGATAATGAGAAAATGCGGTCACGACTTCAAAAGCAAATCGATTTTGGGCGTTCATTTAGTTAGAATATTATATATTTAGGGCTATTAATGATCGATTCTGAGGGAATCACTAGGTCTCTAGTTTTATGGTTATTAATATAACCATATATATATATATATATATATATATATATATATATATATATATATAATAGAAATTAGATACTACTAGTATCTGTAGTAGAAATATAATTTAATTTTAACGTTTATCCTTTTTTTTAAAAAGTTACTTTTAATTCAGAACGTGATAAAACAAGTTTGTACAAGATTTCTTTAATTAAAAGATCGTTTAAAACTTGGTGTTAACTGTTAAGTTTTAATAAATCTAATTTAAAAATTCACTGAGAAATTATCTTCAAAACAGCTTACAAATTAGACATTTTTTATTTATTTTATTTTGATTTTTGTCTAAAAAACTATTATATATTATTATATACATTTCTATAAAAAAAACTATTTCGTATAAATATAACAGAGTGATAAATAAATAATGTCGATGTCGAAAACAGTCGGAACTGACCATAGAAGGCTGATATTTAGCACGTAGGTTCCTTAAGAAGGACTTCTGACTACGAGGCGAAATTTCGAAATTACTACGAGAGCTAGATCGTACCTTTTAGAGCTACAATTTAAAAATGAACATTGTATGGAAAGTGTAGTAAAATCACCACAAACTCAGTGGCAATCATCATGCCAACATTTTTTTACTTTAGCTTTAACATGTTATATATAGAAATTTATGAAGCAAAGGTGAGCGGGAATGGCAGGAAAGGTAAAGAAGACCTCAGTTGACCTTCGAGAACACAATATCGATGATATTGGATGATTGAATTGGAGATATTGGCCACGTAAAAAGAATGAAAACCCTACGGGCATATATGCAGCGTTTGAAGCTCCGATCTTTCTAAATACCCTGGTAGGGACAAAGTGTGAAGCTTGAAACTACAACATGCAATCTTGCGATAAGAGGACTTATTATATATTTATGTACGGCAATAACCGTATGTTATGCTAAATATATCTCAAGAATATTCTTTATTTCCATCATCACAGCTTATTTAATGCCTGTCATGGCGCAGAGGCACAAGCGCGCGACTGTAAGCGCGACAGGTTGTGGGTCCGATTCCCACTCCAGGAAATGGAATTTTTCATTTCCCGGGTTTGGTAACAAGGCAAAGCGCGGCGTTGAGTTCCGCCACTCAGCACGCAATGCCTCAATTCGACGGAAAGTGCTATATGCGGGATATAGCGTGAAGCTATGTATGTATGTATCATAACTTATTCTACAGCTTTATGCAAAGTGAATGTGATAAGGAAAATCAATATGAAGATTTGCTCACCCAACCGTTATTTTTTATTTTCGCTTTTTCTATATTTTAACTAAAGCGAAGATATTAAGAGCAATATTTACAACTTCTTGTGAATATTTTCTTTTCGATGTAAAAATATATCTTGTTCTTTTCTACTATATTACATTGGTTATGCTATCGTATTTTATGTACGTCATAAATATTTAAGTGATCTTTTTTTACCAGAGTATAAGCTATAACGAATGTTTGCACTTGATTAATATAAGAAATATATCAATTAGTTGAAAATTATGTATTAAATTAAAATTATATTTTCGTAAAATCAATGAAGATGAATGGCATAAAGTCTTGTAATTTTCATATTTATCTTGTTTAGCTGTATTCGTTTTAGTAGAATGACATTTAAGTGTAAATATATGAATTCGAAAATTAACAATATTAATTTGATGTCCAAAAGAATTAATTTAAAGCTTAAATAATTTTAAGTATTTCAATTGTCAATTGAAAGTGTCGAGAATAAAAATAGCATTTAACCACTTTATATATATATATATATATATATATATATATATATATATATATGTACAATCAGTCATATTTAGTCCTATTGCTAGCTGAAGAATATGGAAAAAGGAGAACAAAGTCACTGCATCCTTATGATTTATTCTATTTATGATTTTTTTTCACAAAGGAGAAAAGTTTTTTCCTAAATACTTTTAATAAATCAAAATTGTAGTAGAAATAAATATTTAATGTTATAAAGCAATATTGCTTTAAAAATACATTTAACACTATAACTTTCCGGTTATATTGCGAAAAATATAGTCAGGTGTTTAATGACGCCGCTCTCGTAGTTCAATTATGCGAGCATTTAGGGAATGTTTGGTAGAATTTTTCGATTACGATGTATTCACACTGAGCGCACAATGAAGAGTCGTGAGAGTATTTAAAAGAAGAGCTTTTAAGTAATATAGTATTGGCTATGCGCTTTTCTATTGCTTATTCATTTTCAGTATAAAGTTAATTCAATATAAATAATTCAGTATAAAATTAATATGTTAAAATAGTACTAGAACTAAAAATAAAATTCTTAAAGAAAGTATGTACGTAATAGAGTAATATGCGACGTTATATCAAAATTTTATTTTAATATTAGCTCAGACAGATTTGAAGATTGTTAGAACTCTTTGCCTCGGATAGTTAGGTTAGGTTAGGCTTTAGGTAACCCATTTAGTGTTTTTGTATCTCTTTTGCATCTGCATGTTAAACTTTAATAATAAAATTATTAATTTTATTACTATTAGATATATTAAGCATAAATATTTTTTAATAAAGATTCTGTAAGTAAGAATCTTCATAAAAAATATTTATCCATAAAAATAAGTAAAATATTGCCACTTCAGCGTAGACAAATGAATATATTTCCTATTTTTCTATATATTGAGTTGCCTAAAATCTGTGTTTCTATAAAAACTAACATCAAAATGTTAATTATTACGGTTAAAAATTTGCAGATGAATTAACAGACAGATAGACTAAAAATATGACGAAGTTTTGTAGACTACATTAGTATTTTTAATAATATTTTTTAAAAAAAAATTACTTTCAAAATATACATTTAGATAATTCCCATAAAAACTAACCACATAAATACTAACCAAACATTCAACTGTGTAAAATTTAAGCTACTTTAATTATATTTACAGCTAGAATAGTATTATAAAATTACTTGAAATATTTTTTTCAGCTTCACGCTGTATCCCGCACATAGCAGGGTAGGCAGAGAGAACTAGAGAACCTAGTAGTAAGATACTCTGTTCTCTTTTAACATTTTCATTGAAATTAATAAATACAATTAAATCACATTAATTTATAGTTGACAAAGTAATTCTCCTAAACCTTTAACAGTGTATTTTGTGATGCTTTATACCTGTTACATAATTTAATACAAAACCCGAAATTTCAGTTAGAATTAAGCCTAACTTCGTGCTTTACTGGTTAGCAGATGCGATCGTTATATTGAAAACAGGGCAAAATGTAGCTCGCATGTTTTCACACCGTAAAATGTTCTTCTAATTTACACTCTGCGTTTTCGATGTTTTTAAAATAAATGAGTTTATGCGTGATTTAATAATGTATATTTTATAAAAATGTAGATCTAAAAGTTTTTTATTTGATATTAATTTAGTATTTATAAAGCTTTTTATATTATACTTCATGAAATACTGTAGAATAAGATATTTATAGGTTTAAGTGTATAATTCAGCACGCCATGCCTCAGTTTCGTCATAAAGTGGGGAACGGAAATATTAAAGGAGAACGGAGTGTCTCAACACTAGGTTCTCTGGTTCTCTCTGCCTAATCTGCTATGTGCGTGAAGTTAAAAAAAGTGTATAATTTCTTGATTTAAAAATATTATTTGTATTTGCTTGGCATAATAGTATAAATTGTAGAATTTTTAACAGAATTTGTTAATCTCATTGTCATACAGCAACCTTTTCACAATTTAGTGTAGTTTATATTGACTGTGACACTTACTAATCGTTAGTCCACCGGAGGAAATTGCCTATGAGCGACGTGAACGATTTTTGCTTGCTCAGGAAAAAGCAAAAAGCAATACCAAAATATGTTTAGGATGCATTTTTCCATATTATTCCACTTACAGTTATTTTAAAATATTCAATTCATTTCCTCATCTTAGTAGACATAAATTAAACAACATAGGTTACAAAAGAAAATAATAATTATAATTACTTTTGTAGCCTACAAAATATTATCGTGTACAATATGTATTAAAAATTGTAAAATCGAATATAAAAAAAATCTTTACGTTTGTTATATTTTTTTTAATAATTTGAACAAATTTAAATTTTACTTTCATTCATTTAGCTTTACGGTACCAGAGAACCTAGTGTTGAGACACTCCGTTCTCTCTCTATCCCTTCCCCACTTTCCGCCGAATTGATGCATTGCATGCTGAGTGGTGGAACTAAACGCCGCGCTTTGCCTTGTTACCAGAGCGAGGAAATGAGAACAATAAATATTATTTAAGGATTTCATTTCCTGGAGTGGGATTTAAACCCACAACCTGTCGCATTGACAGTCGCACGCTTGGGCGTCAGCGCCACGATAGGCCTCATACAAATTAAAATATTTAAGAAGATTTATTACAATATATTTTTATAGATTCTTTCTTTAGATTTTACTTTATGATAACAAAACCACTACAATTTAGGTAAGAAACAAAAAATTAAATTTTATGTACGTTAAAGAGTACGTGGTACGTACATTTATTTATTTTGTAGATACTAGTTCATATGATTGCAGTCCAACTATAAATGCTATTTATGTCAAGTATAAACTTCATAAAGCTGGTTCCGGCGAAAAGGCAAACTTTATGTGTAAGTTTTATACTTAGAGTCGCCTCACGTTTTCAAAGCTCCAGGCGTTCTTACTAGGAATTACGGTTGTTTACTCGCAGTAAACGTTATTTATGTTTGCTATAGATTTTGATTATATATGTCCAGGAAATGAAAAAATCTCAATATGAATGCTTTTCACTTTCATATATAACCGATATTTGTTTAAGAAATTCGAAACTCTTTGTTAAAAACATTTGTTGCAAATTATTTTTTGCTGTTAAAATAATAAACAATTTTATAAATTACTGTACAGCTTTTTACTGTATTACTTTTTTTTAGCTTTACGCTGTATCCCGTATATAGCAGGGTAGGCACAGGGAAACTGAGAACCTTTTAAGACACTCCGTTCCCCACTTTCCGGCATTGCGTGCTGATTGACGGAACTCAACGCCGCGCTTTGCCTTGTTACCAAACTCAGGAAATGAAAATACTAAACATTTACATTTCCTGGAGTGGAAATCAAACCCACAACCTGTCATGTTTACATTCACTCGCTTGTGCCGCTGCGCCACGAAAGGAGTTACTTACTGTATTACTTAAAAATAATAAAGAAATTGCTTAAACTATAAACGTTCGGTTGAAATGTACATTAGGCACTAAATGAGCTCTCTAGAGGCCGATGTGTCAGGCCTCTACGGAAAACCAATTTGTCGTGATCACGATTTGTGACCGCTGCCTTTCACGCTGTAATCAATAGCTGTAGGTCACTTTGATGAAATTAAAAACTTTATTTGACACCATAAATATATAGGTACGAGAATTGTGCTTAGTGAAATGAAACTGAAACAGACTGAAAGTGGTGAGTGATTTGACACTCTGTTTTCATAACTAGCATCTTAAGAATAAAATGCCATCACTCTTTTTTCTGTACAACAAGCAAAGCGAACAATGATTCAAAAGTTATATAAACAGTTATAATAAGTTCTATAGCGATATTGATTTATTTAATAATGAGTTCAGTAAATTTGTTAATTTGTTGAAAAGAAGTTGTTATGTTTATGTGTACAGGTATGTTTATAAGTATATGAGTGTGTGTGTATATACGAGTAAGTATATGTATATTAATGTGTTTGTGAATTTAAATTTTATTTGAATATAAGTTCACAAATTGTTTTAAAATTGTAGTGAAAACTTTATTGGCGATGTTTATGTTGTTTAATCTTGAGGTTTATTTTGTATATTTTCCTATAGTAAATAAATAAATAAATAAAATGATGACTACATTTTCCAACGGAATGCCTATCATTGCATATTGAGTGGCGGAACTCAACGCCGCACTTTGACCTACTTTTTTCTCAAATTAGTATTGAACCCTCAACCATCGCATAATAAAACGCTATCCCACTGCGCTACTATGGCCTTATTAAGAATAACAGCAGCAAAATATATTTTATGGTTATTTGTATAGCACCAGTTAATAAACACTATTTATATAACTTCGAAACTGCCTATTCATATTTTTCCTAATCCAGATTGAGATCAAAATATTTTGGCCAAAACCCCTTTATATTACTAGTAAGGTTAATGAGCAAACTAGCAGGGAGCAGGCGTCAGCCTTCACCTTCATCGGAGAGGCAATTTATTGTAATTACGATTTGTAACCTCTTTCCATGTTATAATCGATGACCTGGTACAAATTAATTACAAAGGCAAAGGGCTACGATAATTTTACATACAAAAAAAAGATTTTTTTATTTATATTTATATTTTTTTTCCACACTGTATCCCGCATATAGCAAGGTAGGCAGAGGGAATCACAAAACTTAATATTAAGATACTCTGTTCTCTTTTAACATTTCCGATTCCCGCTTTCCACCGAATTAAGGCATTGCGTAGCGGAACTCAATGGTGCGCTTTGCCTTGTTACCAGAATGAGGAAATCAAAATACTAAATATTATTTAATATTTTTATCTCCTGGAGTGGGAGCCGAGCCCACAACCTGTCGTGTTTACAGTCGCACGCTTCACCTTTGGGCCAAGATAGGAACACAATTTTGGACATGAACAGAAGACAATTTTGATTTTTCTTTCAGATTTTGAGTGATTTATAGAAAGTCTAGTGTTACGTTATTCCAATTCTACTTTCATATGTTTTAGAAATATAGTAAGTAAATACTGAACGCCTAAACCCCATTATATGTAAAAAAATATAACTTTGAATTTATAGCAAGCTCAAAACTATTGCATTCACTAAGACGTGTAACAGATGCGCTACAATAGCACCAAACATTTATGTTTGATAAATAGGTACCTATATACTATGAATAATAGATGGAATTACATTCTGCACGCGAATTTATTACAAATTTCTCTATATATATATTTCTAAACTCTCGTTGGAAAAGCAAAGTGAGTTACGGTACCATAGTTCGTAAATAAAGTAGAAGCGGGTAGATTTATGTGTCGTGTCAATAATATATTCAAAGATCCATGCGAATAAAATGACAAAGATCCGCCCTTGTTCGTGGTTAATGCAGAAACTGTTGAATGGATTTCATTTTATTGTGTTCTTTGATCTGTTATATCATTGGTATTATATTAAAAATATTTTCGTTTCAGTGTTATAAACGTTAACTTTAATAATTTTTTTTTAAGCTCACTTTTTAATGTGGTATGAGTAAGTGGTAAGTTTTTTTTAGCTTCACGCTGTATCCCGCATGTAGCAGGGAAGGTAGAGGGAGCCTAAGAACTTAGTGTTAAGATACTCCGTTCCCCACTTTCTGCCGAATTGAGGCATTCCTGTGCTGAGCTGAGTGGCGGAATTCAACGCCGCGCTTTGCCTCGTTACCAAACCCAGGTAATGAAAATACTAATCTTTACTTATCTTAGAATTACTTTCATTCAGTATTTTTATTAATGTTAAGTATAATAATCAGAACTTTTATTGTATTTTGTATTTAATTTTTTAGCTTCACGCTGTATACCGCAAATAGGGTAGGCAGAGGGAACCAGAGAACCTAGTGTTAAGACACTCCGTTTTTTTCCGTGCGTTTTCCGCCAAATAGAGGCATTGCGTGCTGAGTGGCGGAACTCAACGCTGCGCTTTGCCTTGCTACCAGGGTGAGAAAATGAAAATACTAAATGTTATTTAATATTTTGATTTCCTGGAGTAGGAATCGAACCTACAACATATGTGTAAGTGATACTTCTTAAATATAAATTTGTATGACTAATAAAATATGTTAAAAAAATCAATTCAATTTATATAGAAGCTGAAGTTTTGTCAATGTCCATTATATTCTGTTAAGTGGTAACGTAACATACCAATATGTGGCTGGCTGGAAGCCAAGGGCTTAACGATAGCATCATGCCTACTTTTATGTCTTGACCATGAAATACATATTGGAATATGGCCGAGTGAGTGAAAGTTGAAAGAATATTGGAAAAAGATCTTATAACGAACAAAAAGTTTTGTTATGATGATTCCAAAAATATGTATTTTGTTCTTGTTTTTTCTTTATGTAGTTGTAGAGTTGGAGTTACGATGAAAGACAATCATTTAAACTATATTTTTCTTCTGCTTTCACTTTATTTACTGTAATTGCTTTCTATTGAAATTTATTTTCATGTAATAATTTAAATTTCTAAAACCCGCACTTATTGTCCTTAGTTTCAGTAGGTTCATAGAAATATTTTATTATATTAATATATTGAAGAAAAACTTTCAAGTTTTTTGAACGAAATGTGATATTTGCCATAGTTATACTTTATATTAAGAAGTGCATAATACCTATGTTTTTCCTAATAATGTGATGGAAATACAGGAAAGTAATAAAATATATATTATTTTTATGTACAGTAACACAAAGCTGTTGCTAAGGCAACGAGTATATTACGCATCAAAAGTGCTACCAGTAATTTTAATAACATAACATAAATGTAAACAAAACAGAACATCTTTTTTTTATAGCTTCACTCTGTATAATATAGCAGGGTAGGCAGAGGGAACCTAGTGCTAAGAAACTCCGTTCCCCACTTTCCGCCAAGTTGAGGCATTGCGTGCTGAATGGCGGACCTCAACGCCCCAATTTTCCTAGTTACCAAGCCCAGGAAAACATTTCCTGGAGTAGGAATCGAATCCACAACCTGTCGCATGCATCTTAATCTGCAAATAAACTCTACATAAAAATAAGCATTAGAAATATCACTTAGATCTTCTTGCATATGTCATTTAATTATACAAACAATTTTAAACTTCAAAATGGACAATATGAAACATTGCTGTATATTTGCTACAATTTCATCTCATCAGCCAGTAGTATTTAGCGAGAGCTCATTATGTACTCGCTTTCCTTCTTGTGTGGTATTTATCCACTCTACCCTGAATATAGCGTCTAACGTTCCATTTTGAAAATTAAAAGACGTTAAAGATGTTTATCGTAGCTTTTGTTTTAATAAATTATTGCTTAAGAAATTAATTTATGATAGAGTAGAATGAAATTATTTTGTTAATATTAGGTTTTAAATTATATAATAGTAACAAAATATAGCAAAAAATAACTATTTGTAAGCGGTAAACGATAAGCCATCCCAATATTTTTTTTAGATGTTTTGATCATAATACTTATCTTGTCCGCTATCACTGTACCTTAAGGTAACATATTACTACGCCAAAGGGCTAATTTTTAGTATTTTTAATTAGTAAAATTATTAAACATGGGTCAGTTTTTTATAATTTGCGGTGTTGGATTCCGCTATCATAACCCCATCTCTAAAATGACCTACAAGTGAATAACGTTTTTTATATATGTTTCAAAAATGTTAAACACACAATAATAAAAATATTTAAAAAGCAGGATTTGAACACACACCACTTGCAATCTGTTCAAGTACTTCGCTCAATTAAGCTTTAAATATATATAAGCTATAAAGTTCTTGTGACCTTTCAAGGTACATCAAAATTCTTTTAGTCTTGTACATGTAATGACCTATTCTTATATTATTAGCTTATAGTTTTAGTCGTACTTATTTTGCTACAATCAAAATTTTATACATTTCTAAATGATTTTATTTCAAAAATGAATGATAAATTAAATTATTTAGTATTCACATAAATAAATTCCTTAAAAGTTCTAATACACAGAGCCAAAAGCACCCTTCATATAAGCAAATTAATTCATTTGTAACTTTAATAATATAATATTATCGTTATCTAACATGAATACCAATATTTAAAGTTTGAACGTGTAAAATATAATTGTTAAATTGTCTGACAAAAGTTTGGAGTTTTACGGGTGTTTTCCAGTAAAATTATTTTAATTACGTCCTTATCGGGACCGGAAGGGATTTGAGTGTTGTTACTATGTAAATGTTAATTGCATCCAAAATCACGGAAATCACGGAAAATTTCATTGAAATACCGCTACGTACTACAAAATTTCTTTTCGTATGTTTTTTGCAATTTGTAGTACGCATGTTTACCTCCGACAGTTTAATATATAGAAGAGGAAGTGTTTAAAGCAAAAGAAAGCAGAACAAATCGGTGTATCACCTGAATGTGTGCATTATTATTTTTTTTTATATAGAGCATAAATATATTTATGGACGCTTGTTGTTTGGTCATAAAATAGTTTCAATTCTTCATTAATTTAAGTAATAAGTAGATATTAGCTAAACCATTCTTGGTATTTCTATCTGAAACTTGGTAGCTTTATGCTTTTCCCGCATAGCAATAACCATCTTTATTAATCTCCCGCACAGGTAATCAAATAGAAACGAAATCGAGACATTGCGTGTAAAGCGGTGGAACTCAACGCAGCATTTGATCGAGGAAATTAAAATAATTTAAATATTCACCGAAGTAGGCATCGAACCTACAATCATAATGTTTATTGTCAGATACACTGCACCACAATGGCCTCTATCTTTGATTTTATTAAATTCCCAACATGCATTGGAGATTGTGATAGGAATAGACATAAAGTCCTGCACTTTATTAAAGTAAAAGCGTGGTTCAGGAAACGTTATGCAATACGTAGTTTGCGTTGGTGTTGTCATAACACTTAGTTTTTGTAGATAAAAAGCAATTGTTCTTAAAATTAAATTTTGATAAAATTTTTGCCTTAACCATGGAACTTCCTGTATAAGATACTTATACATATGGGCGCGAAGAATGTGTTGTATTCTAAGTTAATCTTTGTTTGTTAATAGTGATGCTGATTTGTAATTATAGTGAGTGGATATTATAAGAGTATTTTAGCGATTATATTTTTGATATTTTAATACACGTGTTGAATATTTTGTTTCAAATATGTATATATTATTGTTCGAAGAATCTTACGTTGATAAAAGGTACAATTTTAGGCTTTAAAAATAAAGAATACAGAGGGTTATATCGGTATTTACAGGACCTTCCTGTTGTTGGTGTAGTTTGGCATATTTTAAGATTACATAGAGAAAATGTACAGAAAATCAATATTTCTACCGATTTCATTTATAATAAGGCAATAGAAATACGTTAAACTTATGTTCGACATATGTTTATGTATTAAATTACATATAGGTTGCTAAGCTACGCGTATTTTACGCGCCCATGGGTCTACTAGTTGTTTTAATTATTTCTAATATCCTTTTAGTTCTGTGGAATTTCGAGGTATAACTTAGAGTAAATTAAATCCTCCACAAAAGAGCTTTTACAGTAAACCTCGCAAGGGCTTTGTCATCTTTATTCTTCAAACTAATTTCTTGTTTTTTTTGTATTTTCCTTACACTTTGCTATTTTATTCTTCTATATATCATATAAACTTGCCACATTATGGGACACCTTTTAATTTTATTTCATGCCTTATATATGTGTGCATATACACTATATACTCTAAGCGAGTTTTACTTTATAAATAACGTCTACTGTCTTTTGAATATGTGTATTCCTTCCAACGTGTCTGTAATTCATAACCATCACGTATAGTTTATACAGCGGGTTTTTAACAACAAATACATAACGTTAAAATTACGTAGCTTTAACAACAAATATATATACGCGTATAGCAGGATAGGCAAAGAAAACCTGAGAACCTAATGTTAAGACACTCCTTTCTCTCAACAATTCGGTTTTCCACTTTCCGCCGAATTGAGGCATTGCGTGCTGAGTAGCAGAACTCAACACCGCGCTTTGCCTTGTTTTTAGATTGTGACTTTTCTATATAGATGATAAGCGTTCCAAATTATTTAGAAACGGTGAATGTATCAAATATTGAATATTTGAAATATATTTTTCATATAATCTGATTTTTATAAATTTATTAAATTGCGAAACCTAAGTGACCTTCGAACCTACAGTCGTGGCATGTCGCTCCGATACATTCACCATTGTTGTGGCTAATGTTACTAGATTTTTTTTTAACTTCACGCTGTATCCCGCATATAGCGGGGTAGGCAGAGGGAACAAGAGAACCTAGTGTTAAGACACTCCATTCTAAATTCTCATAAAATTTCCGTTCCCCACTTTCCGTCAAATTGAGGCATTGCGTGTTGAGTGGTGGAACAACTAAACTAAATTTTACATTTCCTGGAGTGGGAATTGAACCCACAACCTGTCACGTTTACAGTCGCATGCATGTGTCTCTACACCACGACAGGCGGTACTAGGTTTTAATATTCAAAATAAGTTCACTGAAGTCGACCAATGTTAAAAATAATGGTAACTAAAAGCTTAATATTATTTTCCGCCACGCCATTATCAGAGTATAAAGTTTTATAACTGTGTGAAAATTAAATCCTCCACAAACGAGCGCCCGCAGGAAAGTTGAAGATGGCTTTGTATACTTTGGAAATCTTTGCTTTTACGTCTCTCTATCCTTTTGACCTTTGACGTTTTAAAGTTTTGCTTCTATAAATATTAACTTGTTGATGTGGTAAGCTTTAACAAGTATATAAGGTTATTTGAAAATTCTGTATAAAAAATCTTTAGCCTGTTCTTCTTTTCAATTTTTGAAGCTATTATTGTACTTAAATAATTTTCTTTGTATTAAAAATAAGTATCCGTCAAAATTTTACTGAAAATGTTAGTAAATGCTTTATATTTTTTAATATTCAAAATTTAGTATAGTTTTATAGATTTTTGCAAGACCGATCTATTTATTACATAAAAAGTACTAAAAAGGACTCTTGTATTGCCTAAATATTTAAGTTTCAAATATTGTATTTTCATTAAAACAAAGTTCTTAGAATAAATTTTACTAATACTACCTTTGTATTTATACTCGTACAATTCATAAAAACTATATTATACATATATATATTAATTAAACATTTTTTATGTACATAGACTACAAAATGGAATCACGTAAAATTGGTTGTGTCAAAGTTAAACTGCTTCACATGAATATCAAATGTCACGTTATATATCATGGAAGTGGGAAAAACTTTTTACAGTTGTAGGTGAGGTTTACTCATTGACTACACGATGAGTTTGTTACAAAGTTTCTTTGAATCAAGATCTTTTTTGCTTCACTTTGAAGGGACAATATAATTTTCTTCTTTTTTCTTCTCAGATATTACTCGTGTCGTTTGTGTAGAAAGTATTTTGATTAGCTTTTTTTCTATTATGTCTATGAATTTTGCACAGGGAAGCTGTTATTGCCTTCTTCCTTTGCTAATAATGACAATAATATCTTGGCTTTATAGTTAATGATTTATTGACTAAGTTTTTCGCATTATGCGTAAGACGTTTTAATAACTAAAATAGTTTTAATATAACTTTGAATGAAACCTTTAAGTAAAGCATTAGTCCGTCGATAAACCATTTTAATGGTTTGACAGAATAAATCTGAAATGTTGTGATTTTTATATTGTGAAAAATAAATAAATAAAAAAAAGCGAACGTTATAAACAAAATATTTTTTTTTAAATTATGCTACATATTTTATTGTACCACATTTTCTTTCATTTTAAAACAAGTATTTATTCCTTAGCAATAAAATAATATAAAATGTTACTAAGTTTATGGTATCAAATGTTCCGATACATAGCTAGGTCTGATGATAAGATTTATCTGCTCCGAGCACAGTAATTCATTAAACCAAACATTAATTAATTCTCCAATGATGTATATCCCATACTATACTGATGAATATCCCTACAGCAATGGATCTGAGATAGAGATAAGTAATTGTAGCGGGATTACAGATAGCCGTGTTGGTGGTTATTGGAATTTATGAGGCATTAAACTTGAATGTATGAATTTGAGTGCCTTCGCCAACTGTGGTAGGCGATTTGCTTAATTACAACATTTTGCAAATGGAACTTGAGAAACAATAAAGACTTATTTCTTTTAATTCATACAAAAAAGAGTAGATATTTTTAAATTTATAGAAATCAGGTAGTTTAGGCAAATGTTATTTTGTTTTAGGAAGTGCGTAAATCCTATAGTGTTAAAGAACATCAGATGCTGTTTATTGGTTCTATCACTACCGCTAAAAGACTCAGAGAAATTCAGACTGATTTCAAGCAGACTTCCTTGCATTACGCAACTAGCAATGTATTTAAAATGTTACGAAATGCGTGAAGATTTACAAGGTGTTGTCTCCCACTGCTAAGTTTGTACCTAAATAACGTTACATTTTCGTTTTGTCTTTTCTTTCGACAAAAACCACACGAATATAAAATAATACTCGTATTTACAAGTACAATAGTAAAAAAATATATTTTTTTTATGATCTTCAGTAAATTTGAAACTTTACACAGATATTAGAACCTAATGTGAATTTTAAGTTCTTTTAAGTTGTTCATATATTATTTTTATATGAGAAATAACATTTTTGTAGCTAGTTGTAGTTCTTTAGTAGCTATATTACTGTCGATAAAATAAACTTTACAGGGAAAAATAAATATATCTTTAAAACGATGTAATGTTTTTAGGCAAATATAAGTTATTGATACAAATAATAACAATAAAAAAACTACTGCTGTATACAAAATTGTGTACAGAGTTAAATATATTATAATACAGGCCAATGTCTGGTATATGTGAATTATAACGATTTTTGAATTATTTTAATAGTAATTTATATTGTCAAAACAGATACATATACATATGTCAATATCAAGAGTCTAATTTAAAAAAATGTAGCTTAAAAACCAAATTATTGTTAGAATATATTACGTAAGTAAAATTAGTATTAACGAAGGCTCTTCGATTAATTTCTAAGTAACCTCTACAGTCCACATTTTAATTAATGTATAAAATTCCTAAAAATCATAGTAAAATAAAAAATATGAAAAGCACTTCTCGATATATTTTCTTTTTACAAGTACGAAATTGCTTTTCAAATACATTCAACTTACCTTTTATGGGTAGCTTAAATAACATGAATAGGTACGCAGAATAAGAGACAACATTTACTACATAAAAGAGCGCTTACCTTTATTTTGTATACAAACGGACAGATGAAAATAGTATGTTTTACGTTTTGAGAAGGTTGTGTTAAAAATATTATTTTCCTGATACAAAAATGTATATTCACGTTTTCCTATAAACAAGGTTAGCTTTTATCAATAGTAAAAAATAATACATTTTTGGATTTCTTTTATCGTATATACGCCTGTCAGTAAAGGTTGTGGGTTCGATTCCCACTCCTGGAAATGTAGAGTTTTGTATTTTAAATTCCTGGGTTTAGTAACAAGGCAAAGCGCGGCGTTGAGTTCCGCTACTTAGCACGCAATGCATCAATTCGGCGGAAAGTGGAGAACGGAGTGTCTTAACACTAGGTTCCCTCTGTCTACCCTGCTATATGCGGGATACAGCGTGAAGCGTGTATTTTTAAATAAGATTTTAAAAAAAGGAAAACGACTTCAAATAAAATTCACTAAAAAAAAAAAATTATTACGAATAATTCAAAAACTACTCGTCGTAACGTAGTATCAGGAGCACTAGTTATTATATAAGAAAAGAATCGTCAAAATTTATTCAACCAGTAAAAAGTTATGCAATAAAACATCAAAATAAATCGAATTAAGTACCTTTTCTTTTTTTGAAGTCGGTTAAAAAGATAAATGATCAAACGATAAATTTTGTAATTCTTATAGGGAAATTTCAAACACTTGTATATAAAATACTGAAGATAATATTTTTCAACGCATCTCATTTTATGGGGTAACATAATTTACTTATAAATTACTAGCGTCTCCACTTTCCGGATATTTACAGTTGTTACTTGTTGGATGATGAAATTTAACGCTTCTCCTTTAAACTGAAGTACCGTAGTATTAGCACACTACTGAAAATAAAGTATATTATTCTGTCCAAGAATACTATAATGATGTGTATGTGTGGAATTAAATGCTGTTGACGCTTACCCGAGAGGCTTATCATAATTAAATTTAAATTTTATCTTGTATTAAATCTGTAACAGCATATTTGAATAAAGAATATTTTGTTTTTGATTGAAAATAATTATGTTGAGATATATACGTATGAAAATTTGAACGCAGCGGGATTTGAACCGCGCCTCATAGAAACGTTTTTTAAATATATTTTGGGTTTCCTAAGTGTGTGTTAATACTTTAAAACTTAAAAAATAACGTGGAGATTTCTGACTAAAAAACTTTACACTTAAAAATTCATTTGACGCCATCATCGTGCAGTTGAAACTTATATGATACCGATTTCCCATAGCATAGCATAGAGTTATAGAGATTTCTCCTATTTTTTTAAAAAAAGGCGAAAGATGAGTAAGGTTGGTTAACATGCAAAAGATGCGTTAGATTAAAAAAAATATATAGTTTACTTTAATAATAATTCTACGCAGTAAGATCGCTATGATTTTCACTCACTAATTGTACACAAAAAGATTTAAGAAAAACGTTTTAAAAATGGCTTTTAGTTATCAAACATTTAACCTATTTCCACTTAAAGTAATTTTGTTAGTTTGTCAGTCTTGTTCGTTAGTGGGCTATTCAGTGCCTCTGCGGATGTACAGCGCACTGTCAATATTGAACTGCCTGATAGTCTATTGTCAAAGACTTGAGGTCTTACTATAAAATGTTCACAAAAAATCTTTTTAATTTCACATTTATATTTTATATTTCATGTGCACATATATTATTAAATACTTTAATCGTGAAAAAAACACTAGAACTTAGAAGTCATTCATCACATCATCACAGGTTTTGGCTGTTTTTTTTATGGCAAGGACAGGACAAACGAGCGTTCGAGGCATCTGATGGAAAGTGATCATCATTGCCCACAGCCTCGTGTAACACCAGAGGTTCTATAGGTACTGTAATCGCGAGTGTAACCATTGTATAATGATGTTTTTATAGTCTTCTATGTTTCATAAGTAAATATTTTTTAATTAAAAACTTAAAAACCACAATGAGAACGTCTATTCACAATTTTCAATTACTACTTTATATGAAATGGAATATATACGAGTATATATTAAATGTTACATAGCAACTTGTTTTACTATTTGGTTCCTTTACGCTATATTATGTTCTAAAATGTGTGAAAAGTACTTGAAAGAGATGACAATGGGGTATATTTCTACTGCAAATAATCATACAAGACGCTCTACAATACGCGAATGTGTGGTATTTAAAAATGGCTAGGCTGGTTTTAGGTATTAACATTTTTTTTTACTTCTTTATATTTAATTTAATAAGCCTTTTTTTATTATCCTTATAATTATTAGAATAATACTTAAAAAATATTGCAATACGAGTATATGGACAATACCATATAACATCAATTTATTAGTAGTATTAATAGAAAGTGAAATAATTACAATCAGGTAAATTGCGAATATTAAATTCTAATTTAAATAGAATATAATTTGACTATAACTGCTATTTTATGGCGGTGTAACATCTGTTTCATACTTAATAGGATTCAATGAAATATTTGTTGTTAATTATTATCTTACACCTACGTTCATATATTTACATATTCATATACCTACAAAGCGCGGCGTAGAGTTCCGCCACTCACCACGCAATGCCTCAATGCGGCTGAAAGTGGGGAACGGAGTATCTTGACACTAGGTTCCCTCTGCCTGCTATATGCGGGATACAGTGTGAAGCTATGTATGTATGTATGTATATTTACCAATGGTTTTTTTTAATTTCACAAGAAATGTTCTTAAACATTTCAAAGTTGTGTTAAATATTGAACAAAGTTGCACAAGAAAAAAATGTAATTTAGAAAGAACATAAAGTAAGAGCTTGTTACTGTAACATTATCAAAAGATACCCCCGAGCACTGGGTAACTAAATAAACAGCTCAATTCCACTATTTGAGTGGCTCCGTCAGTCTCAACTACGTACTAACTTAATTAAAGCATCTTGCACGATGCAAAGGATTATTATGTAATTCTAAAATTCATTTATTTCAGTTTCAGAGCAAATATAACACACTACGAATATAACTATTTGCATATTGTATATATGTAAATATTTGTAACTTTAGCTTTATTGTTGTCTCTATCGTGGCGCACTCAAGGAAGGTTTTGGTTCAAAAAATAACACGTAATGGGGTATATAAGTATATGGTTAGTTTTTTTTAAATTTCACGCATGTTTTCTTTTGAGTCAAATATTCAAAGGACATCGAAAATATGTGTAGAATTGTTTTTTGAAAAATGAAAGCAAAATAGCACGCACAAAGCCAGATTCGTCGTGATTTATTCATTACTTTTGCATATCGAGTGGCATTGCAACTACAAGTGCGCCGTTTGACGTATTTATTAAAGGTCCTCATCAAAATGCAAAATCCTAGTATGAATAATTCAATAAAGCTGCGTGATCCGCACCCGTCGATATTCACGTATAGAACATAATTTTAAATAACTAAGGTTAATATGGACAGCAATAATCTGATTTTTATTTTTGTTCTCTCATGTTTGTCATATTTTGTAAAAAACTCGATAGTCGCTAAGTTGTCCACTTCTACACACACTGTGCTGAAACCTACTATCGAGGCTTGCATACTCAGATCAAGGAATTATCATTTTTTTCAACACATAGCAGGGTTGTCAGAGAACCTAGTAAGAAACATCGATCACTCGACCAGTAGTGTATCGAAAGATTGCTTTCGATACACTACTGGTCGAGTGATGGAACCCAATGCAACGCTACATTTCCAGAACAGAGATATGATAATAATTAATGTAATCATTACCCGCAGTGGATATCGACAATCAATGTTTACGGTTAGACGCTGTCGCAATGACATAAAAAATTCTTAAATCTTATAAGTATGAATATTCCTCTAACTTTTAAAACTACATAAATTGTGTTCACTCATGATTATATGAAAACGAATATTCAGGTTTATAATGTATATTCAATATTAATTTCCATGATATCAAAATCTTTAGAACGATGTATCCTAGCTCTAGAATATAAATTTGACCTACCTATTCCCTATTCCCTCAGCTACATGAAGTCGATAATCTTGCATGACAATAGAAAATTCAGGCATAACGGTTCCAGTTTGTCTCAAAGTCATATACCTAAAGAGTATATAAAATTATGTATAATAAACTTATATTATTAATAACTGTAAAAATTAAATACCATGCCTACCCTTTGTGTTTTCTGCATATCATTCTGTGAGAGGTTTTATCGCTGTAATGAAAAAAGAAGTGTAGGTATCCATTTTATAAATAGCTATGAACAACTACCCCGCATGACGTTGGACTCGACTTTTGTCTTGGTTTGTTCGATACGTCACAGTAATCATTCCTTCAACTGGAGAATGAATCCATAACTGTCTCTCTTACAGTCAGACCCGATCCTACTGTGCATCTATAGCCACTTGGAAATGTTACAGTTATTTAATTAAATACGACACGTGAAATAAAAATAAGACTTAATTTAAAATATAACATAATGAAAGTCGTAAATTCTTCATGTGCAATATCCATACGACAATTTTCTCATTTCAGATAGAGCTTAAGGGCATCGTAGAATAAGAAATAAAGGAAAATTTTAATAACGGTACGTAGAGAACGATTACTTAAACAAAGAGCGCTTTGGCCTCCCTTAGTATAAAAATAGACCGCTCGAAAATACTTTTATTTGGATAAGAACTACATTTGTATTTTTGTATGTAATATGTGTTGTGTAGTATAATGAATTAGAGTCATAACTAGAAGTGATGCCTACTTAGTTGGCAGTTAACTTTGGTTTTAATTAATAATCACGGTGAAATGGGCTTAATGATGAAAATATTAAATAGTCTTTAGTATTTTCATTTCTCTTTTATCTGGTAACAAGGCAAAACGCGGCGTTGAGTTCCGCCACTCGGCACGCAATCCCTCAATTCGGCTGAAAATAGGGAACGGAAATGTTAAAATTGAACGAAGTGCCTCGGAGTCCCTCTGCCTACCCTGCTACGTGCAGGATACAGTATGAAGCTAAAAAAAGAAAGAAATATCTTAACTCAGCTGATTCATATATTTCATTATTTAATTTATGTTTAATCATGATTTCTAGGTATTTTTTGAGAAATAAAACAAACCTTACCGATGACATATCAGATGATAATACGTTAGGTACTGCGTGACGAGACAACTGTAATGTTGACTTTAATTTTGTTGCTATTGTTAAAACTACGAAATATAATTAAAACTATTATTTTATGCATTAAGAATATTTTCAGTTTTATTTCAAAATAAAAAAAATCGATACTCTTTTTATTAAAAAAGGGGCCAAACTTTCCTAAGAAATTGCTTATCTTTATTCATTAAGTCGGCGCTAGGAATTCTGATAAATCGTCATATTATACGGACACTTTTATTAAAAAAAGGAGATAATATATGTATGTACTTACATCACGTTTTTCGCCAAAAAAAATTTATTCGTATAAAGAAAAATTGTTGAAAATGATTTCATATTTATTATATTACTTGTAATGTCGGCCAGTTTAATGTATTACTTTGAGAAAAATATTATTTAATATAATATTTTCTATACATTATACGTCACATATATTTTAAATGTACCTAAAAAGATAACAAAGTGAATTCAAAAAAGTGAAGACACTTTGAAGTGTAAAATATCATCGATTACTATATTTTATAATTAAACATACATACATTACTTCGTAATATAATTTATGTGCATACCAACATGTAACATGGAAATTATCACATACATTGTTTTAGAAATGACGAATACAAGCAATGCAAAGCTTTGATGTTACATAACCTTACAAAATATAAAACTAGTTCTGTGAGAAATGTCCACATTTTTGTAAGGAAATACAAATATATAAATCTAATGAATAATTATAGAATTACACTATAGTTCTTTTTGTCTTCGCCTAAATACAAAAGACGTATATAGTATATACATGTATTATACCGGCATCTGGACTCTAACTTGCAATTCGTATTAGGCTTGCACGATTCTCTGTTAGTCATTTACGCTATGCGTGCCTAGGGAGAAGCCCACAAATACATGCGACGACGGCTTGGACTTTCTATATGGGCTTTTCAACGAAGCCTACTAGCCTATAAAATCTACTTCTGTCATCCCTTCATACCCTATTTTTAACGTAGTATATCCGTTGAATTTGAATGAATATATAATAATAATAATATAATATTCTGATTCAAGTGACCAGTGACTCATTATAGTTAGTAAACAATTTTTTTTTACAGACTGGGTTACTTATTATTACATTTTTAAATAAATATTACAGTATACACGAATTATCGATGCACCTTCCCGTTTGCAATGGAACAGCAAAGATTCATGTATATGCAATCCAGTCTATTAGGTATCATGTTCTACTGAACATGATACCTAATAGACGGGATTGCATATACAAATAATGACAAAATACTTTTTGTTGACACTACCTTATACCCTACGCACCAGAGACCCGCATCTTTTTCAAATGAGGGAAACAGTCAATACGTGCTTAGGCGAACATCCCTGAGGCACTGCAGCATCGAATAACTCCAACAGCACCCTGAACGCACTATTATACGTGCTGTTGTAATATATCTAATATATATTTATACATCCCATTGTTACCTGAAATTAGGGCAGCAAACACTCAACAACGTTTTAAAAAATTGTCGACTAATCTCGTTATCCATTGTGAAAACGACTCATTATATTAAATGTGTTTTGTAATCATTATAAATTGTTCAACCACATCACTCGCTTTTGATGTAAAGTATCGATATTTTTGCGGTGAACGCGTAACAGAAAATTGCCAAAGTTTATGCGGGATTCAGTAAATATTTAAGGGAAACTCGAGTATGTATAAAGGAAATCACAAAGTATTTTTGATCTTTTTGACTCGCAAACTCTTCAAGTGAGTCCTATGAGGTTTTAAGTAATTATATTTCATTTAATCGCTCTATAAAATGAGTGGAATGTGTGAAATTAAAAAAAAAAACAACAGAAATACGAATGAATTTGTGTCTGAGATTGTATTACTAGTACCCACATGATATTAAAAGTAAAATGTATATTTAATTTGCACAAAATTATATGATTCTACGAAATTACTGGTTTGTAGAAATGCTAGCAATAGAATGAGCTTTTTCTGTGAATTTGGAGCTAGTTTGTGTGGGCCAAACTTCACGTTCATTACCAACAGAAAATAGACAAAATAGAATAGTAAACATTTGTTCTTCTACTTGCTTTATTATTCAAAATTTTGGTGATTGTATTTTAAAACCGTGTTCCTCCATATATTACTTTTTTTTTTGAACTTCACGCTGTATCCCGCATATAGCGGGGTAGTCAGAGGGAACCAGAGAATCTAGTGTTAAGACACTCCATTCTCTTCCAACATTTCCGTTCCCCACTTTCCGCCAAATTGAGGCATTGCGTGTTGAGTGGCGGAACTCAACGCCGCGCTTTGCCTTGTTACCAAACCCAAGAAATAAAAATACTAAATTTTACATTTCCTGGAGTGGGAATCGAACCCACAACCTGTCGCGTTTACAGTCGCACGCTTGTGCCGCTTGTGTATTACTTCATTGTAATATTTTAATTTAAATGCATGAGCTTAAAAATTATAATGTACAATTTTTATTCTATGTTACATGAGCAAAATATGTACGTTGTAAATATGTTTCATGCTTTGCAAGACAGCTTGTGTTAAAATAAAAATAGCTTGTTTTCTAAAAATAACGCCTGTCGTGGCGCAGAGGCACAAGCGTGCGATTGTAAACGCGACAGGTTGTGGGTTCGATTCCCACTCCAGGAAATGGAATCTTTCATTTCCTAGGTTTGGTAACAAGGCAAAGCGCGGCGTTGAGTTCCGCCACTCAGCACGCAATGCCTCAATTCGGTAGAAAGTGGGGAAGGGAGTGTCTTAATACTAGGTTCCCTCTGCCTTCCCTGCTATATGGGGGATACAGCGTGAAGCTATGTATGTATGTATGTTCTAAAAATAATATATTTTATAAAATATATTTTACAAAACTTTTTATGTAAAATTAAAATATCTTCATGATGCTTTTGTTATACTTTACAAAGCGTTACGTCGATATTGTTTAGGTCTGTTTTTTAAAGTAAATGAAAAGTCCTCATTAATAAGTAATATTTTTTATTCTTGTTTTTTTTTGCTTCATGCTGTATGAAGCCCGCATATAACAGGTAGGGAACGAACCTGAGAACCTAGTGTTAAGACACTTTGTTCCCCACTAATATTATATACTAATATTGTCACTTTTTCAACTTAAAAAGCAACACTAATTAATTTATTGCTACTGTTCAACTTTCCTAGATGATTTTTTAATATTCTGTTAGAGACACAATTAAACTAACAACTACAACTAAAAAAAAATACATATTTTAAAGGTAGAATCCATTTTTTTATGTTCAAGCTTTATTACATTTAGGACAGTGGCCGTTTATAAAACTTTGCTCATCTCGGAATTAAAAACTGGGCATAATCTTAGCATTAAGCTGTCGTCGTAATAAATTTTTGCAGTTTCATAATATTTCAAGCGTTAATGTGAAATTATATTTAACTAGCTTTTCGTTACATTTAAGAATGTGTCTTTTGATATTTTTTCTTCTCTCTTAATTATTTTTTTCAATGCACAGGCACACTTTAGGTATTTATTATATATCATAGACTGCTTAGATACTATACTATAGTCTTATACTATACTACTACTACTATACTATAGTCTTTTCTTTTTTTGAGATACGTTTATAAAAGAAAATAAAAATGATTGTATTGATTTCAAAATTGAATAGCCTTGTGTGTGACCTATTTTGTATTGAATGGTCAAAATCTCATCCTTATACTACTTATCATCAGTAGTTTTGACGTGAATAAAGAAAACGCACTTTGATTACAAATCTAACTTTAATGCATACAACATTAAAGTTAGAACAGTAACATAATATTTAAAACTAATATTGAAAAGGAATGCTTCAAAGAAGCTCTACGGGCAAAAATAATGGCATCACTTGATGATGCGTTATTTGTGCGCGTTGTTAATATTGATCAATCAGTCGTATCCAATTAGAATATGTTATAAAGTTATTTGGTATTTATCACACAAGTTCAGTTATATGAATTTAAATATCATTTATACTGTACCTTCAAAATTTTCTTAGAGAAGCTAATAAATATCACTTAATTTTACACATTATATCCAAAAAAATGTATACTGTAAAGGATAAATCAATATCACACTTTGTGTAGCATCGTTAGAGAATCGAAATATTTTAAATAGAAACATTCCTCTTAGTGGAATTCGCACGTACTATCGTTGCGTGTAGTCCGGTGCATTCCTAATACATCGCGTTGCGATATTATAAATATAGGTGAGTATATCCACCTAATAACATTAACATTATTTTTAGGGTGCCAATAGGAAAAAAATGTATAATAAGAAATAATTTGCTAAATCTCGAATTACGAATTACGCCCTGGGCTGTCACCAATTCGGAAATCTACGACTACCTCAATGTAAAAACGGTGAAAGAAGAAATAAAAAACAGCACCATCCACTACAAAAATCGGCTCTGTAAACATCCGAATGACTTAGCCACAGAAGTAAAAAATATTAGTTACTATAAACGCCTGAAACGACATGATATCCAGACCCAAATCTCGAATTATACAAAAATATAAAATATTCACCCGCAGTTATTTTCAGGTATATTGATAAAATTGAACAGTCGCTAGCTCGACTCAAATATTTTTTCTCCCTCAAAATTGTTCGTTGCAGACTAACAATTAGTCGATATAAAGTAATACGTAACACAATACAAATTGTAACTGTGCTTGTCACAAAAGAAAATGTTGTCAAAATATATGTAAGCTTAACAATAGTGTGGAGCCAGAAAGTCTATAATCGTTAATCGAGAGATTGTGACGAGATCGAGTGATTGATTGATTTAAGCTATATATATGATATATAGACTACATAGAGAGAGATGAATATGAAAGGGGAAAATATTCTAAGCCGAGTATTCGTTGGTAGTGGCTAGATAATGTTTTTTCTAATATAAAGTATGCATAAGTATCCTAGGATTAATTACATAAGCTTTTAACTTTATCACAAGCATTTTTCGAATTTTTTTTCTTTATGTCTAACGGACTGGTTTATATAGCTTCACGCTGTATCCCGCGTATAGCAGGGTAGGCAGAGGGAACCTGAGAACCTAGTGATAAGACACTCCGTTCCCCGTTCCCCAATTTCCACCGAATTGAGGCATTGCGTGCTGAGTGGCGGAACTCAACACCGCGCTTTGACAGACTGGTTTGATTTTGATATTTCAGTAAGATCTATTTCTGGTTTCATAAGGACTTTAACCTCTGTGCAAAAAGCCTGAAAGGAATTACAATTCGGGCAAAAACAATGGTAGCTAACAAAATAATTCAAACTTAATAATGGTTTGGTGGTTGCCAAATTAAGAAGTTCCAAGTTAATTTAATTATAATTTTGTCGTGAATTGGTATCAAAACTGTAAAAGTCTATAGAAAAAAGCTTTCAATATAATTTTTAATTACTCCAATACAAAAAGAAGCTTTGTAAAGTCTTTTCATTATAAAGTTAAGCTCTAATCTCTTGCATTCATCCTTTTCTAGTTAAGGAAACTAATTAAAGTTTAACCTTTGTGGGAAGTTCAATTCCTTCATCAATTTTCTATTATTTTGAATTTAACCTAAAATAAAAAGAAGCACTGTTGCAGTTAAAGTAACTATAATTTAATACTATACTCATCATAATATTATGGCCAAATTACACTATCGTTATAAATTGTGAGCTATATGACTGTAAAGTTTCATCTAGATTTTCTACCTAGAAGTCTAGATTTTCTATCTATCTAGAAGTTTTTGCTTGAAGAAGTAACAAACATCCATGCATACTCAAAAACTAGCCTTTATAGTATTAATACATACATACATAGCTTTACGCTGTATACCGCATATAGCAGGGCAGGCAGAGGGAACCTAGTGTTAAGACACTCCGTTCCCCACTTTCCGCCCAATTGAGGCATTGAGTGCTGAGTAGTGGAACTCCACGCCACGCTTTGCCTTTTTACCAAGCCCAGGAAATGAAAAATTCCATTTCCTGCAGTGGGAATCGAACCCACAACCTGTCGCGTTTACAGTCGCACGCTTGTGCCTCTGCGCCACGACAGGCGTTAATAATATTAATAGGATAAATAATAATATATAAGTTCAAAGTTCAAAAACAATATACTGTAGTGCATTTCTCTGGAAACATTCTGTATAGTACATTTATTTTTAAATAAAAAACAGCCTGAAGGTGTATGTAAAACTTTTTAATTCATTTCTGTTGTGTTTCTTCTTTGTAGATAGGTACGTTTTATGAGGTCGCGAAGCAAAATACGCTTATAATTCGCAAGCTTTTTGGTGTTAATAATAATTATTTTTAGATGAATTTTGTGTAAAGAACTTGTGAATTGAATTAAGTAGCGGTTCAACGAAAATAGGGAAAATAAGATTATTTTATTATGTTAAAGGTTTTTTATTTACCTAAGATTTGAATAAACATTGTATAAACATTTTAACATTCTTTTCCCTACCACACTTTCCCCAGAATGTGATGGTTTCTATATTATTTCCTCTCCTTTCCATCTGAACACTAGGTAGGCAACGCATTTCCAACTCCTCTTGTGTCGTAGATGTCTATGGGCGAAGGTAGCCACTCACCATCAGGTGGTCCTTCTGCTCGTTTGCCATCTTATAAAAATAAAAAAAAATAAAAAAAACATAGCCGAATTCGAACCCGTGAGTCCTGGAAAACGAGCCAAACTCTCTAGCCAATTAATGTCGAAATTTTTATACGCTTGTTACAATTTTTTTACTATATTAGCATTCTATGTAAGGATAATTTCATTTTAATTTCTTGGTCTTAACTATTAACTATGATATTTTTTTATGTTAACAAAGATTTTAATCAGATATGACAAAATTAATTACAGTTTGTCTAAAGGCATCTCCTATATACTCGTAAGTACTAGGTATTCCATTTTGCCAAATATTCTGCCCAAAGCACTTGTGGCTAGACTATTAATGTTCTATTACGAAACGTCACAAAGTCTCTGAAATTGCTCATTATTGTATTAGTGGAGCAGGATAGTCTGATTGTAAACGCGATAATGTTGGGTCGATTGCAACTCGGGGGATAAAAAATATTTTAAAATTATTCTTATTTCACCACTCTGGTAAGACAAAACACGGTGTTGAGTTCCGCAACCATAAATTTCCATAGTAATTACAATTTGAAATGATTTTTAATTTTTTAATTAATAACAATCGCATGCTTTCTATAGGGCACCGTGGCACAAAGGAACAACGTCACATTTTAAAGCGATTGCGGGTTCGTTACTAGACTTTGAGTTCCACCACTTAATACAGTGTCTCTAATAAGAGCGCTTAGCGGAGCGGAGCGTCTAGGTTTTCTATGGCTACTGCGATGCCGCTGTGCCTTAAAAAATACATAAAGCTTGCCTCCGCCTGTTGTTAATGATAATAAAACTATATGAAAATATATCAATATATTTATAGGAAAAAACGAGCTCAAGAAAGGTCAACGCTAAAAAAATGCCGCCAGGAAAATTGTGGATATAAAATTAAAAACCACCTAAAAAAGGTCGTCAGCAAAATTCGATTGCTTAAAAATTTAAAAATTATAAAATCTAGCATCCAATACCGGCTTCCCTAAGTTCACTGGTTTTCCTATATATATACCGGCTTCCCTGAATTTATGCTGGCTTCCATAAATATGTAATATACCAGCTTCTCTAAATATAAACCGGCTTCCCTAAATATAGGCCTGCTAAATATATAACGACTACCCTCAATCTACCGGCCTACCTTTTTAAAATTTTCACTCATCGCCACTGGAAGCTAATTGCTTTTTATCTGCTATTTTATCGTTCTATAAACTACTACAATACACCAACTCTAATGTGAAATTTTGAAAAATAAACAATGTAATATCTTATGATAGCTGAAGTGTTTTGCAATAGAAGATCAAACACAAACATAACAATTCAATAAACAATGCGTTTTGATATCCGGATCCCTTTATAAACATTATGTGAATCAATTTGCTTTCAGCCTTTGATATCATAGCACTTAATGTATGAGATTTTTTATATGGGCGCTTCGGAATTTATTTCCTCATATATTTAGATTTTTATACGTGCAAACTAAATAAAATCTGGAGTGAAGTGAATTTCTTGGATTTTATAACTTATATTAACTATTTTATTGATAATTTTTTTATTATAAAATGTAGAAATTATTAATATACTTTGAAAGTGGAATAAAAGCGTAGTAAATAGTTGATCATATATAATTAATATCATTGTAGAATAATTAGTGCTTGAATAGTGAGGCTTATGTAAATTTAATTGCTTAGTGTCCTCAAGCTGGGACGTAAAGATATCGTGCAGACTACGCTTTAGCAATGTATATACATTACAAAAGACAGTGCGTTGCCATGTGCGTACTTTATAGTATAAACATGGATGTCATACTCATGGTAAAGTGTGTAACATTTATATTGTTAATTTAATAAACCTTTTATGCATTATTTTAAAAAAGATACTATCAGGCTCTCTGCACTCCTCCGCTATAAGTGCGTGCCAAATTTCATGCTCCGTAAAAGGGGTCGAAAGTTTTTATGGTTTCACCTATTTATATATAGATAATTGAACCATTTAAAATATAAATATTCATTTATTGAAATTTTCCCCGTCATAATATTCTCTTCTGGTCCTGGCAAGATTCGTGCTATGGAAATTATAGTACTGTCATCGAATTCGGAAACGTGTGCAATTTTCAAGCAAATTGGACGACAAGTAGCGAGTCAAAATAGAGTTGTAAGATTGTTACATTCATTGGCCGATATACATGGCCTGGTACATAGGTACAGGTTAAAAGTATATGTTAAAAATAACTAGGTAAATGGAATAACTATTTATTCGAATTCTCATGTAACTCTTGGCCTGTATATTTTTTAAAGATGTCTTTAGGTTTGTTAATAGAAATGGAAATAAGCTCTGAAGTGAGCTTCTAAGGAAGCCAGGTAGTTAAAAAATATATGACCATATGAAGTTTAGTTAAGTACCTAACTCAACATATCTATGTAGATTCCATCAAAAATAAACTAAAAAAACTTTGCTTCTCAAAAAGAAACAGAAGTAATATTCCTTTAACTAACCTAATAACAAGCAATTATCACTCTTTTCTTCTCTTCATATACTAAAATACAATCTTATTCATTCAGTAGCAAATATATACAATTTTGATGTGTCGTGAAGTATTAAAGGTTCCCCTTTTCATCAAAATGCAAAAGCTGCTATGAATAATTCAATGAGGCTGCAGGGATTCATTATTAAGTCGATATTCAGAATAACGATACATTCGTTACTTTAAAAACGAGGCATAACACAAAAAAAGGTTACATTTTCGAATTTTAAAAAGGATTATTTGTCAAAGTGATATATTTTGTTTATAAGTATAGAGTCCATCATATTCAGTGACAAAGCGTCTGATTGTAAACGCAACGCGAATTGCGGGTCTGATTCCCACTACGATGCGAATATATTTAAATCAACCCATTTCTCCGCTCAGTGGTGGAAATCGCGGCGTTGAGTTCCGCTACATGCAATAAATACGGGTAGAAAGAGGAGAAGAGAGAGGAGTGTCTCTTGACGCTAGGTTCCTCTTGCTATCCTTGTTGTTTTGTGAAATAAAATATGAAAAAATATTTTGTTTAACTAGATTGTAGGCAGACAGCTTGTTTTGGCATTTCTAATTAAAAAGTAATTATTGTGCTGTAATTAAATAGTCTGTCTCATTATAATTGCTTTTAGCGTTGTAACAATGGAACTAAAGTCAGTAATAGATATATTTTTAGGAGCAGGTAGGACCAGGTTGTATTTAAGCTTATATTTAATTTGTATAGTTCTTTTGTAGTTAGTATGACGATGAAACCGGAAATTGTAGGATTTGATTTCCCCAGAACATCTTTTATGAAAAATTGGTTACTTGCGCGGTGACTGCGTGTAACTTTTTTTTTTATATAATTAGAAGCATGTACAAATATGTAGGTGTCAAGTCAATAATTTTTAATGATTATTATTATATGGAAAATATAATAAAAAAAAATATTTAAATGCCTATTTTTTATTAATTTATTTCTTATATACTTTGTACTATAATAAAATAATATTATAATATAACAGTAATTACTATCATATGACGGCCTGTCATGGCGCAGCAGAGGCACAAGCGTGACTGCAAATCGACAGGTTGTGGGTCTGATTCCCACTCCGGGAAATGGAAACATTATTCATTTCTTGGGTTTGGTGACAAGGCAAAGCGCGGCGTTGAGTTCCGCCACTCAGCACGCAATGCCTCAATTCAGCAGAAAGTGAGGAAATGAGTGACTTAACACTAGGTTCCCTCTGCCTACCCTGCTATATGGGGGATACAGCGTGAGGCTATGTATGTATGTACTATCATATGACAAAATCGTATGAATAGATACTTATAAAACTGTAAGTATAAGATTTTTATCTTTAAGGTCTTAAGATTCTTCACAGAAACTTTATAAAAGCCACAGAACTGAAGCCAAAAATAAAAGTTATGGCTTAATCAGGAGATAACAAAGCTTAAAAAGTTGCGAACAGTATCCAGTTCCAGCGATCGTGATAATATTAAGTGTAATTTAACACTGTACGGATATTCGGGGTGGAATTTCCGCGGCTTTATAGTGATAACTTTTAACGGGACACGTAATTTGAATATTTATTCACTTAACTTAACACCAATTTGGCGTTGTTTTTCTTTATTAAAATTTTCATTCGAATATAACGAGATAAGGCGAGAAGTAAGGTACTCTACTACATACTTTTCGCTTCTAATTGAGATATAGGTTTTGTATATCTAGGAAATGATAATAATTTAAATATAAATATTAAAAAATTTAATAAATAAGAAAACCGACTGCAAATATTTAAAATGACTAAAAAGAAAAAATATTACGAATAACTCAAAAACTAGTTGTCAGATCTTAACTGAATTTAAATAAGAACTACATCAGAAACACTACCTATCATATAGTAAGAAACATGAAGATTGTTTCCTCAGTAAAAAGTTATGAGCAACTCGCATAAAAAAATACAGCCCAATTTGGAATCTCCTCCTTTTGTGAAATCGGTTTAAACTACCGAGTGTGGAACGAACCTATTACAACTGCGTGTATAGATAGACGTTGCGCTAAAGTAGCGCCTAAAATATACTTACAAAATAATTTTATTAAAAATATATATTTTTTTCATTTATTAAACAATTATTATGCAAATGGTTTTCAAATAGACGCTTAATATATCATTAATAATATATATACATAAACACATCAAAGCGTACATTGCCCGTGTTTAGTCGTAATGAGTCCCGTAATAGAGCCTCTTAGGATGTAGAACATGTGTTAACCAATTAGGCACACAATTTGATTAAATGCGGCTTAGCTAACATTCTGGGAGTTATTGAGTTAAGTTCAGATTTTAAAATAATTAACATAAAGTGACTAGCTTTAAAATTATTTAGTATACAAAATATAGTTTTTCTCTGTGAGGGGACGAGGTTAGAATACAATTCTCTTCGCCGCTGGGTAGCGTCCCGTAAGAGGCGGGTATCCCAGTAGTTAGGTGGTAGGAGGTTCGTCCTCCTCCTTCCTCGCGACCATGTAAGTCAGGTTTTCCCCTTTACTACCCACCCTTTCCCCAAAATGTGGTGATTCCGATAGCGGACTACTACATTGCCCCTCCTTCCATCTGTATCCTCAAGGTCGGCAACGCATTTACAACATCTCTGGTGTTGTAGATGTCTATGCGCGAAGGTAACCACTTACCATTAGGTAGACCTTCTGCTCGTGTGCCATTCGTTATCCATTAAAAAACGTGTTTAAAATTTTAGGACTGGAATCCGACCTATATTCCTCCATTTTATCCCTAAGATAGATATTTTTTTATTTGAAATAAAACAAATAAGCGACTAAGATTATAATAAGAGAGTCAATGAAAATACGATGACGTTTTGATAAACAATGTTTATTTATGGGTGGCTTAAGCAATTTTCGCTAGCATCTTATTTGGAATACAATTTGCTTCAGTAAATTCGAGATTAGGCCTGAACGAAAATCTTAAAAGTTCGAGAAAGTGGAAAATTACAAAGCTCTGCGAAGATCAATTCATGTGTAAATTGATGATAACAATACCGAATTTGTGTTTTGAACAAATATTATTTTATGATTGGTGTATTGATTATTAAAATTTGTTTTAGAATTATATCTCTAGTGGTCTGTCGTGGCGTAGAGGCACAAGCGTGCGACTGTAAACGTGACAGGTTGTGGGTTCGATGCCCACTCCAGGAAATGAAAATATTAAATAATTTAGTATTTTCATTTCCTCGCTCTGGTAACAAGGCAAAGCGTGGCGTTGAGTTCCGCCACTCAGCATGCAATACCTCTTTTCAGCGGAAAGTAAGGAACGGAAATGTCAAAAGACAACGGAGTGTCTTAATACAAGTATCTCTGGTTCCCTCTGCCTTCCCTACTATGTGCGGGATACCGTGTGAAGCTATAAAAAAATATATCTATATTACATGTAAGGGACAATAAACGTGTCTCTCGTTTGTCGTATTCGTGTTGAGAAGTATAGTTAAAATTAAGCTAGAAAGAGAAAGTGGAAGTCCAATTACTGTAAAAATGCCCAGTAAGCCTAGTTTATATAAGAATATAACATATATATTATACGATGTAATAAGTAAAAGCCATAATAATTGTGTAAGTATTCTATTCAGGATTTTTATACTCCCATAAAAGAAATTTTGTTATAGGAATACTTATCATAGTCTTAAATAAAGTTTGTTCTATTGCCAAGTAGTTATGTGCCTAACATAAAAATGATTAGGAAAGTTATTCTGAAAAATATCTTATAACGACTTATTTTTGGATTTTTAATATTTTCGATGATTCGATGTGTGCTCTTATAATATTAAAAAGTGAGTTAAGTTGAGTTCTATTCAAGATTCCTAAGTGATATTTCCATGTTTGCATCAAAGAAACGAAAAACGTCCGGGGGCTTTCCATTTTACAATTTTAAAATTGTAAAAGACGTTTGTGTGTTAAAAAGGTTATTACCTAATTAGTGATTTATAAATGATAACACACCTTGGGAATGAAATGCTCGCTCCAGTCTGTTTCAAAGGTATCATTGCCAATAATAAAGAATTGTCGAATATAAAAAAAAAAAAAAACAAAAAAATAAGTCCCGCTGAGTTTCTTGCGCCGGTTCTTCTCAGGTCTGAGGCATTAAATTTAGTGAACCGGTGGTAAATTATTTGACGTTCAAAAAATGAAGCTTGTAACTTCTTATTTTGAATAAAATTATTTGACTTTGACTTTGACTTTGACTTAGAAACATAGCCATAGCTTCTATGGGATGTAGATTGTAGATACAATCTCGCTATGTTCAAACTTTTAAGTACACATTACACAAATATAAATTCTAAAAAAATATACTCCTATTGTAAGGTGTTCTTACATTGTACTAATATAATATCTGTAAATACAATAAATAATATTTTACTGATCAAAAATCCATTTTGCTAACTAAGCTAACCTTTTAGGAAATAATTCAATAATTTTTTTTTAACTTCACGCTGTAACCCGCATATAGCAGGGTAGGCAGAGGGAACCAGAGAACCTAGTGTTAAGACACTCCATTCTCTTTCAACAATTCCGTTCCCCACTTTCCACCGAATTGAGGCATTGCGTGTTGAGTGGCGGAACTCAACGCCACTCTTTGCCTTGTTACCAAACCCAAGAAATGAAAATAGTAAATTTTACATTTCCTGGAGTGGGAATCGAACCCACAACCTGTCGCGTTTACAATCACACGCTTATGCCTCTGCGCCACGGCACGCGTTCATTATATGTAATAAATATTATTATTTGCCTCATTTACTTCAAAATGTGATCATAATATAATTTTTATATTATTTAAATATGTGATATTTGTATAAATTTCAAAATTCTAGTCAAAAATTATAAGGATAACAAAATCTGTGCCTTTCTCATTCTTGATTATATCTTTAGATAAATAAATCATTGGAAAGGTAACATTTTCTGCTCAGAATATGAATCAAGTTATCGACAATGAAAAATGAAATTGAATTTTATTCCGTACAAATTCTTTGGCTTCGTTCTTGATTCTTTAAATTTTCAGGTTGCGGGAAAACATTTTATAAATAAATATTTGGTACTTTATGACTTTATATAAAAAATAGATAAATCGACAAATTATAGTAAGTAAGAGAATTGTAACATAGTATCGTTACCCTTAAATACATTTTACAAAAAAAAAATATCTCCCGTATAGGTAAATGTGAATACATTTTGGATGTCTAAATAAAAAAAGCGGATATATATATTCGTTATAAGTTCGTGGAAGGTAAACATATTGGAGAGTGAAGGTGTTTAGTGTCATACACAAATAGTATTGTGTCTCATCGTATATTAGAATCTTACTTTTATTACTTAAATTAACTAAGTTAACATTTGAATAATTGTATATAGTACATAATTGTTTATTTCAAAGAGCATTTGAATTAAATTTAATCCTGTGTAGTTACATGCTAACTAACCACAGCAGCATTGACAATTATTCGTTTATACTAGGGATGAGACCGATATATCAAAACGTAACTAAAAACGTTTTTGACTCTTATATCATATCATATCGATATCTAAATTATCATATCCGATATCAAACAACTATACACAAAACGTAACGACAACTCGATGATGAGATATGAAAACTAAATTGTAACGAAAACTAAATTGTAACGATAACTATCGCATCACAAACTCGATATCTGAAAACGAGTATCGTATCCGATATGTAACCGTTACTGCCAAAAAGTGAAAACGCCCATGTCTAGTTTATACATTAAAACAATCCTACTTTCATTAATAATAATAATAAAACACTTTATTGCACATAATACATAAAGAATAACAAAGTGACAAACATGTAAGTAAGCAAAGGCGGCCTTATCACCAAAAGTGATCTCTTACAGGCAACCATTTGAGGCAATTTTTTGAGGATGAGTGGGTAGACATTTGTTACTTCAGGCCAAAACTATTAAACAGATATAGATGAAACTTTCCAGAAATGTATCTTATACAAAAAAATAGCACAGGTTACAATTTATAAAGATTTTGAGTAATTTGGCTCTAATATCTACTATCTGGTATCTACTATTTAGTAATATATAATATATATTAATATTATAAGTTATTATTATTATCATCGAATTTTAATTTTCTGAATTGTTATCTTTAAATTAAATAAATAATAATAAGTAATTCCAATTTTTGTTAACACACAACGCAGCTGAAGTATAATGTATAAGCTAAAAATAAAGGAAATTTTCCCCGTTTCCCATAAGGCACTTTTAATAGAAGCATCAATAATAGTGTGTCACGTAACGACACTCCAATATGTATAGAGGGTACGTGATCTGCACCTGCTTTATAGATCTTCTTACTTACATTTTGCTGACTTCAAAATAAATCAAAATTTGTTTTTAAGTGGCATTTAGTATTTTCATTTCCTCGCTCTGGTAACACCAAATATATTAGATACATAAAATTTTAATTAAAATGAAAGTATCTTAATATGTAGCTTGATATATTGTAGCTTTGGTATATTTCTTAGTAATATTTATTAAGAATGTACGAATAAATTCATTTTCAGGCTACTTATTAACCTTAAGTAAGGTTAGCTATCACTTCAGTTAAGGATCACCGCGGCTTAAAAGCTGTGAATTATGAAAGTTACAGAGTTGAAGTAAATATGTTTTAAAGCAGGCTAAAGAAAAGTATCTTTACTAATGTCATTTACCAACGTTGGTATAAACAACGTTCAGTTAGTCAGTTCAAGCTGTAGTTTTAGTTAGCTATTTAGTATTTTAGTTTATTTCACTTTTTTTTTCACAGCTTTACGCTTTAAGCAAGGTGCTTTGCGGGATAAAGACAGAGATAACCTAGTATGAAGACCCTCCGTTCTCCTCTTTCCGGCCAAATTCCATGCATTGCGTGTTGAGTGATCGAACTTAACGATGCAATTTGTAAGTTTTTTTATTTTTTTTTTTGGAAAGGACAAGGCAAACGAGCGTTCGGGTTACCTGATGGTAAGTGATCCCCGCCGCCCACGGCCCCGTGTAACACCAGAGGAGCTACAGGAGTAAGTAAAATCCCAGCGCAGGAAAATGTAACTAATTTAAACATAATTCCCTTTTTTAATTTGAATATAATACCCTTGAGTGGGAATCGAACTCACAACCACTTGCGCTTACAGTCGGATGCTGTCCCACTAGCCTCATGCTAGTACTTCGTATATTATAAAGTTTCTAATTTCTTTCACTTTAAAGGTGTTAATCACTTAACGTCAAAGCGATAATGGACTATGTTTAAATAATTTAATAAACAAGCAAAATCGTTAGAGCAGAAGCAATTAAAAAGGCAGAAAAGTAAAAGAAAAAAATCAGTTAATGGCGTAAAAGAGCCTCCGAACCAAAGTGGGGACGTAAGGGAAGTTTACGCCCGAGTGAACCTCAGCCGTCTGCCTCGTGAGATACGAAGAATACTGAAAATTATTTGGTAATGGGACATGGATACTGAACATTCCCACCTGGCGTTATAGAAATTCATGGATATATCTTTTACTGTTCTGCATTTATTTAACTGAATGCAGAGATTGATGGGTTTTACTTTCTACCACGGAAGCAAAATTATCTTCATACTACAAGCGCCTCTGCTATTCTAAGTAAAAATGGACTCGGATGAATCTTTCCTGCCCATCTCACAAAAGTCAGAAAAAAAAGTGGCCAGGAAGCTCATACGTCATTTTAAACTTCAATCACTTATCGTTATTACGTTAAAAATATTTCTAAATATATCAAATAACATTCTAAGCCAAAATATCAGTTATGTTTCTTAGCAATTTGTCACCTTTTATCATTTGTATTTTTGTAAATATTTAACACGGTATTTTATAAAGACGACATCTGCTCCGAGCCCTCCCTGAACGTTTGAGTGATGATTAATTAGCTACAAAAGAATTATGTGTTGTGTGATAGTTATTTTTACTATATTTTACTTACTTCAATATGTATATTATAAGATTGGTTTTTAACGCCTGTCAAGGCGCAGAGGCACAAGCGTGCGACTGTAAACGCGACAGGTTGTGGGTCTGGATTCACCCCAGGAAATGTAAAATTTAGTATTTCTATTTCTTGGGTTTGGTAAGGCAAAGCGTTATGCTGAGCCCGCCACTGGGAACACGCACGCCTCACCTGGCGTGTGGGAAAGTGGAACGAATTGTTGAAAGAGAATGGAGTGTCTTAACACTGTAGCCTTCTTGGTTCCCTTGTGGCTTCACTTCCCGCTACATGTGGATACGTGAAGTTGAAAAAAAAGTTTTTTTATATGGCGTACAGAATATTGAAGCTTTATTTAAAGTAATATATCTAAAAAAAGAAGTAAAGAAGATATCTAAATTACAAAAAACAATAAGTAAATGAAGGATTTTTTTTCATCATCTATAGATTTTTAAAAAATAAAATTCATTAAGAAATAAAATTGTCTTGATGCGGCGGAAAGTGGGGAACGGAGTGTCTTAGCACCAGGTTCTCAGGTTCTCTCCGAGGATAAAGAAAGTTCCTAGCTGTTAACAGTATATATGAAGAAAGTTACTACGTTCGCGGTTTTTAGTGTTTTCAACATTGTTCCACCAAATATATATTTTTTAAAACTTTAAATATATAAAAGTTCACTAATGAATAAATATAATATATATTTTTTGGTAGGTGTCAATTCAGTTGTTCGCATAAAAAATTAACCACCAAATTCACCACCAAAAAATTAACTTCTCGTAGTAAGTATTAAAATCTTTCCAAAAATTCTGAAAAAAATTATAAATAATAATGTTCAGTTTAAATTTTATAAAGATACCTTTAATAGATACAGAGAAAATAAATACTTTCGGTAAGAGTTGTAATCTCCATAACTCCGTTGCTGTTATGGTTAGGGACACAAAATGAAGTGTGTAGCTATTTTAGATAAAAAGCAATAAAAAAATGGTCCAATCAATTCATTACACGCCAGTGCAGTTTTTCTTAGCTTATCCTGCTAAATCCTTTACTCTTAACAATTTCTAATAATCCAAATTTTAAAAGTTTCAATCCATGTAACAATACAATTACGGTACATTCCTCCAAAAACCGTTTATCAAAGATTACTTTATTCTGATATAATACTATTCTGAAAATTGCTTTCATGTTTATGTAAATGTATTCCCTCATGTTTACGAGAATATATATATATATATATATATATATATATATATATATATATATATATATATATTTGTATGCTGAGGCAACTGTGGCGCAATGGGACAGCGTCTTACAGTAATCGCTGTTGTTTGCGGACTCGATACCCATTCGGGGTAATGATTATGCTAAGATTATTTTTATTTCTTCGCTATGGTAAGACAAAGTAAGGCATTCAGTTCCTTCGCCCTCCATGCAATATCTCAAATATGGACGGAAAGTGGCGAACAGAGAGTCTTAAGTGAAAGTGCCAAGAGAAAGCCTAGTGCTTTCTGACTTCACAGTCAAAACGTCTTCCGAAATGATAAGAGAAAAGACTAAGAAAATTAAGTTTATGGTTAATAACGAGAAATAAAAACATATAGTTTTTAACGCTTTTTCCCATAAATGTTAACAAAAATGGAACCACTATCTTTATAACAGCAACGTTAGTGTTATGTTCTAAAATAAAAATATCACGTCGGTGTCATGTAACTACTGTATGGTTCATTGAAAGATAGAGCGCGTTTGAATTGCTTCCCCCACGCCGTTATATATGAGACCTCTCATAAAGGACGTCCTGGATGTTATACAACCTAGCGCTTGTATAAGCATTTATTTATAATAAAAATTGTAAAAATGTGTTAAGTTTATACAGGACCTTTGAGAAATCTTTTATATAAACATACAGTTTTCCATAAGGCGCGGGTAGGTTTATACCTTTTATAAAATGTTATTCCATGTTTTTATCAACAACACATATTTATAGTAATAATATATAAATAATTTCACCAAATTTATATTTATTTTATGATATATACATAGCGTAATATGATTCAATTTAAGCACTACAAAGCCTATCTTCTAACAATGAACATTCAATCCGTTCAATCGTGATGATTTTAACTACAAATTTCACTAGAATACATTCTGATTATACTTAAAATATATATTACACTGATTTCAGTATTTTTTTTTTGATAGAGGATGGCAAACGAGCAGAAGCACCATCTGATGGTAAGTGGTCCTTCGCCCACAGACATCTACAATAGGAGTTGTAAATGCGTTGCCAATCTTGTGTCCAGATGGGACGGGGAGGAAATAATGTAGTAGCCATGGCAGTTCGCCCTCAGAACCATCACATTCTGAGGAAAGGATGGATGGGCCGTCGAACCGGAACACGTCATTAGGTATTTGGCGGTTCGTCTTTGACATGATAGTGGTAGCGAGCTAGTCGGAGGACGAATCTCATCAAACTACTGGGATACCCGCCACATACGGAACGCTACCCAGCGGCGGAGGGGAATTTAATTCTAACCCCGTCCCCTGACAGGGAAAAGATAGAATGCAAAGAACATATACAATTAGTTCAAATATACATAAAGACTCAAAGTGACTATTGTAATCACTATTCCATTATAAGCTCTAGAAAACATATGAAAAATAGCAAATAATAGCAGTAATAATTAACTTCATCAATTACTGACACACGGCAGCCTCGCCCAATTCTATTATTTAGGACCAATCTGTTATCCAAGCCTGTGATAATAAAAGGTATATAACTGTAATTTCGCAGATCGAGATGAGGATTACTGACAATGATGGCTGTGGGAATGAGTATCGTAAATAACGTGTACAAGCGCCCACTCTTTATGATCTCTGTAAATGGCCGTTATGAATTTGTTTTCGCGTATATCATATCTGTTTACTCATATTTCATGTAGTATATTTTTGATTTTATTTATAGTTGTTTTGTGAAATATTTGGGAAGGTTTAGCTTAAAGCTGTAAGCGATTATCCTCTTTAGTACCTATTATATTAAAAAGTTAGATTTTTGTATTTGTTTGTATTTTTTCTAATCTTCTCTAATGTTTGTTTATAATTTATATGTAAGTATTATTGTGTTATAATAGTCCAAGTAACTGCAATATGTAAAATCACAGATACACTCTTTGATTTTTGCTATTTTTACGTATTATCCACTTTACCTTAATTATGGGTTACTTGGGACTACTGTAAAATGTTTGAATATCGGTTTTCTAAAATCTTTTTTCGAACACCAAAATATACACGATTAATTTAGTTAAAATAGTTTCATTTTTTTTTAATTAAAAGAATTGTATAGAACAATCAATAATCTTTCAATTTTTAACTCAATTTTATAAGATAACTATTAAATTATGTTCTTTATGTTCCATTATAAACGAATACTAGGTTTTTAAATGTCAAATAGTTAGCGTCATCTAATTAATATGCATGTAACAACAAACTGAGCTAATAGAGGTATGGTAGAACAAGCCTTACCGTCGATTAGGCATTGTAACAGATGGCCGGATTCTGTAAATATATATAGGTAACATTACTCTAGTATTAAACGTGGGCTTAAAAAAAGCTTTGTAATATTCGAGGCATATAGCATTTAAAAAAAAATCTATTAGTTCAATTCCATCTGCCTGAAATGTATATCTATTTTTTTTAGTTTTACACTATACCCCGCACGTATCAGGGTAGGCAAAGAGAACCAGAGAATCAACTGTTGAGACACTCCGTTCTCTTAAGATTTTCTTTCCCCACTTTCCATCAAAATTGAGGTATTGCGTGCTGAGTGACGGAACTCAACGCCGCATAATATAAGCAATAAAGTCTACTAAAAATCTATTACATTTCACATACTTATACAAACCTATTTAATTAGTTCTAAGCAAATGGTGTATAATTTTTAAAACTACCTCACTAAGGAAATGCTTTCCAACAACATACATACTCCGTCAGATTGTTTAATGAATTCATTTACCGTACACCAGGATATGCTGCATGTAAGAGGATACGTGCATTTTCACAAAGCGTAAACTAATAAGCTGTTGTACCATAATTGCTTTCAGCTCTTATACGTAGTATAAGAGGTGTCTTAGTGATTTATTTCTATTATAATTTAACTTTTTAGACTAAGCAATAGCTCAATTTCCACTTTTATTGCTTAGTTCGGAATAGTAATAATAACTATAGAATCATCTATTGCAAAATTATTATTGCGGTATATTTAAAGAGTATGTGATTATCAATGTAAAGCTACGTAATAAATAAGGTTTTTTTATAATAAGTAAATATATGTATATTTTATATTAAAATTAATGAAAATTGATTGTATCGTCAATTATATAAATAAAAATGTAATGGTTTTAAACAGAGCTGTAGAAGAACATATCCAAACAATATTAAGGAGTTGCTTAACATAAAAGTAAATTTTATAATAGGTGCATCACCCCCACTACAAGCAGTATTCGCAAGCCGAGCTTCGGCCCCACAGGAAGCGCCCTTGTGACACTGCAGTTCTAAGTTGATGGTCCTCCTCCCAAGGAGGCTAAGCCAGGGTCAGAGCTCTTCAAGCTCGGGCCCCCACAAAACCCGGTGACGCTGTCGAGTCCAATAGGGCCAACAGCATACTACATAGTCGGAAAAAAAAAGGTATATCACATTGAATACAATACTTACTATATTTTGTGATTTTATTTAAAAAAACAGTTCTAGTGAGCAAAGTGTTTTTGCAATTTTCTTAGTAATCTATGAAATATTAGATGATCAAACCATCGCGATTACAATCTCATACCTCACAATCATACTACGATGGCATATATATGATATGTAGTCAATGTAATTTGTATGGAACATGTACATATAAAAGTTTAAAAAAAAAGTCAAAAGTCAAATAATTTTATACAAAATAAGAAGTTGCTTCATTTTTTGAACGTCAAATAATTTACCACCAGTTCACTAAATTTAATGCCTCAGACCTGAGAAGAACCGGCGCAAGAAACTCAGCGGGTTACTTTAACACCTCTTTATAATATTTGCTTTTTATTAAATTTCTTTAAGTGATAATTTCACTTTATTGTAGACGTACACGTACGTCTTTATTACGTGTCAGGTGTCACATATTGCGATGTGAAATCCTTACTATCCTTACTAATATTATAAATGCGAAAGTAACTCTGTCTGTCTGTCTGTTACACTTTCACGCTTAAACCACTGAATCGATTGTGATGAAATTCGGTATGAAGATAGAACTGAACTTTGGAAAGGATATAGGATACTTTTTATCGCGAAAAAAAGGGTAGAAGGGGTGGAAATAGGGAATGAAAGTTTGTATGGAAGTTCCTTATTGTCAAACATAAAATCATGTAAGATTGTTCAACTGTTTACAACTTTCACACCTAAACCACTTAACCAATTTCGACAAATGTCTAGACCTTGGGAAAGGCTATAGATTACTATTTACCATGTCACGCGGTATAACCGAATTCCACGCGGGCGAAGCCGCGGGCGGAAAGCTAGTAGCGTATATTTGTACAGTTCATTCAATCCCAAAGTCAGAATTCATCTCCAATTTGTAAAGAATTTCAATTCAAAATACAAAATAGCTAAAATTACTTTATTATTAATGTTAGGAATATATAAGCATTACTAAAAGTTTAATATTCCTATGACAAACGGCCGCCATTAGGTAAGGTTGAGTGTAGTATCTGAATTATAAATAGACGAAAGTAACCCCAATACGTAGGACCTTAAGAAAAGGCCGCGAAACTTTCGGGATCACAGATCTTTGCCACATCTTTACCCTTTACTTACGAATATTTCAAAACTTTCTCTAAATTTTGGGCCGCATCCACTACGAGCTTATTAACATAGAAATAACTTTAAAAGAGATGGTTATAAAGCTGTTTAAAAAAAATTTTTTAGAGAAAATTTTACGAAAATGTTATAGGGACTAAGCAGTTAAAACTTTATTATCATGAGGGCGCTCCTACATTTTGTTCACTCAAAAACATTGTGTGTTGGAAGGTTATTTCTATAATTTATCAACTTAGTACTTAAAGGTAGTTTCAATCATAATTAACTAAATCAAATATTACTTACGATTGAAATTTGATACCATATTAATAACGCGCAAATACACACCCCACTGTATTATTTTGATCTATTAGCTCATATAGAAATTTTAAGGCCTGTTTTCGGGAAAATTGTTATTGTTTCATTATGCTTGTCGTGGCGCAGAGGCACAAGCGTGCGACTATAAACGCGACAGTTCAGTTCAGTTCAGACAGTTGTGGGTTCGATTCCCACTCCAGGAAATGTTAGTTAGTTTCATTAGTAACAGGGCAAAGCGCGGCGTTGAGTTCCGTCACTCAACATGCAATGCCTCAATTCGGCGGAAAGTGGGGGACGGAATGTCTTAACACTAGGTTCCCTCTGCCTACCCTGCTATATGCGGGATACAGCGTGAAGCTATGTATGTATGTATGTTTCATTATACAAATAATATCAAAGCTGTTGAAGAGTGGAAAAAGTATTAGCCCACTTGTTACACCCATATTATAAAGAACGAATAAATTGATTATAACATAATATGTGTTACTTACGGTGAACGATCATAATAAAATGTTCATCCAACAGCACATTTCTACAAATAGAAAATCTTTTTATCTATCTACAAACAGTTTTGTATCACTACTGTTCTCACGTATTAATTGAAACTAGAGTTCTCGTTGACGCGTTAACAACGCGTTGTCTATCAATGCATTTGTCACTTTATATAAACATGCATGTCAAATCATAGCAGTGTGTGTAACATTTATTTTATTAATTTAATATATTTTTTATGCATTATTTTAAAAAGATGTTATCAATGTGCACTCCTTCACTATAAAAACTATAAGTGTACCAAGTAAAAAGTGATCCAAAGTTCTTCCTTTACGTTTTAATATATAGATTTCATTTGAAGCTTTTGTATGACCGGCTAGAACTAAATTGGGCTTTAGCTTACCTGTAAAGAGTCAGAAAGTGCTCGAAATACCAACCTGCACATTTAGTGTCCGCTAGAATCTGTAACAAAAGAACGTACATTTAAGTTGACTGGACTTTCATAAAGCTCTATTCTGTTTTAACTTGATATTTTCACGATGAGTAAAAATTTAACTGAGAATTGCTCTTTGACCTTTCGTTTCACTTACATGAATATAATATGCGAAAAACATTATGATTTTCAGAATTTATGAAGTACTAAAATGTTACGTAAAACGTTTAAAGTCAAAGCCAAATAATTTTATTCAAAATAAGAAGTTACGTACTTCATTTTTTGAACGTCAAATAGTTTACCACCGGTTTACTAAATTTAATGCCTCAGACCTAAGAAGAACCGGCGCAAGAAACTGAAACTAATATACGTAGGTAAGTCTTTGTACTTTACGTTATACAACGTGAATGGATTGTTACCTTTGAACGTTGCTTTCCAATTAACATACATCTACATATTCATGAGAAACGATATCGTTTGCGTTTAAGAGAAAAATTTAATTATCAAGGTATTGTTATGTTAATTGATCTACTGATTTTTCTTTGCTTCAATACACCGATATAATATGTGAACTTAGATTTTTATTACGTGGTAATTATTTGTCAAACCAAAATCGATGCTAACGTTTTTAACCAACTTCAAGAAAGGAGGAAATTCTCAATTCTACTGTAGTTTTTTATGTGTGAAAACTTTCCATAAAAAGATTATGTAGAATAATTATACAGTCGCATAGCTTTATAGTAGGTGAATTTTAATGATTTTGTGTTTTATATGATACCTTGTGCTTCTGATTCTTAAATTTAATTTTGGAGATATTCGTAATAACTTTACTTATTAGTGCATCAACGCATATTGCATTAACTATGGTATATACAGGATGGTAAATAAGGAACGACAGTGCTTTGAATAGCTATTGTACGCTATACATCAGGACGCTACGACTAAGAACTGTTTTTTTAAGGCCGTTAACGTATTATTATTTTTTTTTCGATATAATAAATAATTATTAACATATATTGCCTGTCGTGGCGCAGAGGCACAAGCGTGCGACTGTAAACGTACAGGAACGTGTACAGGAAATGTAAATTTAGTATTTTCATTTCTTGGGCTTGGTAAAAAGGCAAAGCGCGGCGTTGATTTCCGCCACTCAACACGCAATGCCTCGATTCGGCCGAAAGTGGGGAACGAAATTGTTGAAATAGAATGGAGTGTCTTAACACTAGGTTCTCTGGTTCCCTATGCCTACCCTGCTATATGCGGTTACAGCGTGAAGTTAAAAAAAAATTATAAAAATGAAATAATTTATGTAATCGTCGTTGTATAAAATGTGAACTAGTACTAATTAAGTTATAATATGTTCCAGTTGTAATGAAGAACTAATCTTTATCAAAAAATATACCTAAATCAATATTAAAAAATATACTAACGACTATAAACGAATTTAAATAAAAAATATATTAACAGTTATAATATATTAGATACTTATTTATGTTTAAAAGACAATTTTTGCATTCAGTTCATCTATCAATTAGTATCTTCATAGCAAAATTTCTAAGAGTTCGTGGCGCAGTTAATACTCGCACGACAAGTTGCTAATTGGTTTACACTTTACACAGGTAAACCCGTCCAGTAGTGCTCTTTATGAAAGGAGTCCTTAATGAACTCTCGTGTAAATTTAGTTATTTATTTGTACAAATTTAATTTTATTACATCTATAACTAAATATGATTTAATTTAGGCTTTGTGGAATGAGTTCAAAAGTTTTTTGATGCTTTTGTTACGACATGCAGTACGATTTGACTTCGCATTGTTTTATTATATGTATTATTAATTAGTACACTGAAATGTGGAATTTAATTTCGTACGCGTAGCTGGATAGTATTTATGGCTTAGTGGTCAGATCACTTCGACATATCCAAGAGGAGTAGATTCGACTCCCGCTAAGTTAAAATTTTTATACGTTTTTTAAAAATGTTTTGTTTTTAAATCGTTAATTATCAATGTAATAGAAATTTAATATTCATAAAAATTGTTAAAAAGAAAAATTAAGTTAAATTATTAATAAATGTCCAAATTTACATCGTAATATACAATAAAACATTCATCTTTGTAAGGGACTTTTTGTTAATCTGTTATGTACAATATATTATAGGTTCCATGTTGTAAGGTTATGGTAGATATTTTGTGCCATTTGCAGTATTGGCTAACTCAGTCGAATTTCGATTTCCTAAACTAACAAGTTTCTGTATTCAGACGCAGTTTAGACCAATATCTGGAAGTAACTTAGTATGGTGAAAGACTTGAGAAGTTATCTAATTATCGAGATCAAGTTAGATCAAAAAGTTGGAGCTGCTCGTTTACTTTTTCGTTACAATAAATTACATGGAGTTAACCACCATTATAAATTTGAAAAATCCCCATCAATCCCAGATCGGAATTTTTATTCTTTTCAGACAAAAGATCAGGTTGAGGTCTATAAACATTATCTTTGTACTTTTTATGTTAAAGTCACCGTTTCTGAGATATTTATTTTATTTACTTATGAAGATATAAAAAGACGAATTTACATTATTTTTCTTGACGATTTCAAGCCGAAATTGGCTTGTCTATCAATACCATTGCATATTCCAAATTGAGTTACCTACTATAATAGCAATATTTACGAGTCAGTCACTTTACAACTGTCCTGTGATGTAACGATTGGAAAAGTTGCATTCATAATGTGAATAAGTCGGAGAAAGTATATTTTAATATATTTTAAATTTATTTATTGACTACGCTAATCGACATGCACCTGATAAATGATAAAAGAAGAAAATGAATTAATATCATTATTAGTAAGATGAAGAGTTGGAGATTATGAATAAGTTGAACAATTTCCCTCACTTTCATTTAAGAACTTCCACCATTTTTAATATTTCCAATCATCATTTGTTATTAATAATATCATATGCTAGTAGTGAATCTGCTGAGAAAACAAGATGACAAACGTAGTCTTTTAATTGTGTTTTTCCAATAGGCTATTACCAATTATCCACTTTTTACGTATATTGAATTTTAATATTAAAAACTTTGGTTTTCAGTAGCTTTAACTGCTTATCCTCTGATGGCCACTTAAGATTCTATTAAATAAAAGCTTAGATTGTTATATTAGTTATAATAAGTAGATATTATTAGTCATAGTAATTATTAAGTAATGTTAATTTATTGATAAGAAGTAGACAACTAAAATATTTGGAATCTCTATGAAAAAAAAATCTTATTTCCTAAGCTTAGTTAAGTAATATGAAAATATAGAAAAAGTTGAGAAAAGGTACGAACCAGGTGCCCGTAGTGATCAGAATAAATATTATAAAAAATAAATAGCTTTAATTTATACCTATCTCTAATGAGCTCTACGCGTAGTTATCAAACATCGATGGCGACAAAACACTGTCTCGACGAGCTCCATAAGCTTGCGCGGTCCCAATATATCTAAATGTCTACGAAGGACCCAATAAATTCGAGTAACAAGCTTGCAACCTTGTTATGGTGGGAAGGGTGAGCGGTTAGAACGACTGCGGCACGTTTATGGTACACCCATAACAGTAATAACGATTTATGGAGTGATAATTAAATTATTGTTTACAATGTTGTCATTAAAACAAAGTAAGTTTAGTGAGAATTTATTTTAGCCTAAAGGCTTAAGTCATCATAATATATATATTATCTATCATAGCGCAGTTGAAAACTGGCTAATCATACACGTGTGTCAGCATTTTAAGTAACTTAGTATTTGCTTTGACGGAAATTATAAGTATTGTAAGGTAATAATAAAATAACCTAGCAATAGTGGGCTTGGAAGTGTTCGTTAGAGGGAGGAGCTCAGGTAGTGGAGGCGAGCGTTTATATATTTTTAAGTGATCTCTGAAACCTACGCTTGGATCGCCAGTCCCAGGTACTGTTCATAGTATCTCTTACGGCGATACGATATATGTTAGGGAGTCTCTTCTATTAGCTAAATGTCTGATATTGGTTATTTTGTGATGTATGTATGTGAACGTGTAATATCAACGTAATAATATTCTCTTTGCTTGTTTCAAGTTGTCCGATTTTACTTACAAATATATTGAAAACTAAAGGCGTTCAGTAACGTATGCTGATACGTCTATATTAAAGGTTCGATTTCTGTTCGGATACGTATTTACTTTACATAAGCTAATAATTATTTCAATCTTGTAAGATTAAAGTGATGTTTGCTCTCGCTATCCAGCAAGTTTTTAAAATAGGCGAAAAGTATCTGCTAGCTAGCAAGGTGTGGAACAGCCGTGAAGATGAAAAGCCGTAACTGTAAATAATTCCAGAGGAATCAATAAATTCTCGTAACGACTTAATGTGTCTTAGAGCCGAATGGGTCAGCTTTTGAGGATTGTGTTGTCACATTACTACTATTAATGACAGATACCTATGACCATCTGAAAGTGACTCAGAATTTTTATTCTTGCATATGCACATGTTATAATTTAAACTTTATTCTAGAAAACTTCAGGCTAGAGAGACTAAACAAACTCAAATTACTTTACAATTTTTTTTTGCTCTGTATCCCGCATATAGCAGGGTAGGCAGAGGGAACCTAGTGTTAAGACCCTCCGTTCCCCACTTTTTGCCGAATTGAGGCATTGCGTGGTGAGTGGCGGAACTCACTTTTACTAAACACCTTGTTACTAAACCCAGGAAATGATTAATAAGTCTTTAAAATATATAATAAATATATAAGTAATACAGGTCTTTAGAAACAGAGCACTCGTGCAGTTGACAATTGTATACAATAATAAAATAAAATAAATTTTATATTATATGAATTAAATTTGTTTATATTACAAGTTACTTATATTAAAAGATATTTATATATTTCTATTGAGATTTCTTAGAATATTAATAAAAAACGATTTTAATAGTAAACGCACAAAGTCCACAAGTCCAAAGCAAATATTTATACATTGCATTGGTTTCAATGAGGAAAGGCTAGAATGAACATATAAAAAAGTTATTCTTTAAATACGAAACATATTTGTTAATAACATAAATTTTAGCGTAATAAAGTGGGGAACGGAGTGTCTTAACATTAGGTTCCCTCTGCCTACACTGCAATATGCGGGATACAGCATGAAGCTATGATGATGAAATTATGAATAAATTTTAGCTCTAATATTCATTGTATCGTCGTGAATAACATTTTCAACAACAATTTCATAAAACTGTTTTCAAACTTTTAAATCTATTCCACTATTACAGTAAATGTTTGAAAAATACGTAAAAATCGGAATTAACGTTTCACTGAGGGAATACTTTACTCAAAACACAAAATATTAAATAGTAACACTGTAGCGTGTAAGGAAGCAGGTCCCATTATGTTGCCATTATCGTTTTTCCGCCGACGCATGAAATTTATTTGACAGCTATTGTACACTACAGGTTTTGTTCATTCTCAATTTTGTAAAAACTGGCTACATACTAAACTAAGCTATACTGTATAGCCTGTATATGTTGATTAAGTTATTTATAAAACATACTAAATTTAAAATATGTTTTTAACACCGGCTTGGAAGCATTACAGTAATTAATTACTTTTCCCGTGTGACAATTAACAACAATTAATTCCATACATTAACGTCGTTAATAGAAATGTAATTATATTTCAATTTAATATTAATTTGAAATATACATAGCTATAGATATTAATAGCACATGTGCTATAGAACTTATATATATATATATATATATATATATATATAAATCAATAATAAAAAAAAGAATAAGTTAGGATTTCTTTCCGGACGTTATTGGTGATAAGAATATAGTATAAGAAAAAATACTTATAAGTGTTATTATCGCGATATTTAAGTGATAAATCTCTATGGTCTCTTTTTCTAATTTGCGTGATATTGTCGAAGTAAATTTTACTCAACTGGCACTAACTGGCACAATAATAAAAATAGAATAGAACACTTAATTATATACCAAAACATAAATGCCAAGATAGTGTGTTTCAGGTAATAATATATACCACACACACTATACAACTGATCGAGGTCAAATAACTACTATAGTATTTTCACATTTCCTCCATTTAGTTTTATTAGACCAGCGGTTCCTTTAAAATAAATTGCACAAGAAAGTATTTTTACAAAACAAGGAAACTGTTTCAATTTATTTCTTTAGCTCGTAGCGTTAACCGGAAGGATTCTTGTGACCATCGCTAATTAGTGCTTTCACTACGTTTAGGTAGCTTTTTATTTAATAATATTAAATTCAATTTAGTTTTATTATTAATAATTAAATGATTATAAAATTAATTAGCTACTGTAATATTTTACCTTCTGTTACGATTGTGCGGTAGTAGTTGTCGCCCGCAAGTTTGTTCACGTGGACTCAATGAAGATGTAATTAGTCAATTTCTCCGATTTGTAAGTTGTCTGTCAGTCAGTCAGTAACAGTAGAGTTTTATTAATATTAATAAAAGCAAAATATTGAGTTATACTTAATAATTTCAAAGTAACGTCTTTAAAACTGACAGAAAGTGGAAACCAGAGTGATTTATTTTATATTATTATTAACTTCACGCTGTATCCCGCATATAGCTAGGTAGGCAAAGGGAACCTGAGAATCTAGAGTTAAGACACTCCATTCTCTTCCAATATTTCCGTTCCCCACTTTCCACCAAATTGAGGCATTGCGTGTTGAGTGGCGGAACTCAACGCCGCGCTTTGCCTTGTTACCAAACCCAAGAAATGAAAATATTAAATTTTACATTTCCCACAACCTGTCACGTTTTCAGTCGCACGCTTGTGCCTCTGCGCCACGATAGGCGTTATAACAGCCAGAGTGATATACGAGTATAATAGTAGATAGAAATAAGAATCTTTTGAATCATATCGTGTATAATACGGCTCGGTGCTTTCAATTTTCTATTCTTAATTTTATAAGAAATATTTCTACAAAACTGTATATCTGTAATTGAAAAAAATATTTGAGTTGTAATGAAAAAGCCTGGATTCGATTAGAGAGTTTTAGGTGAGCGGCTTTGATATACTTATCTGAATGAAGGGCATTTTGTTAAAACTCGAGCTTTGGAGCGGGTTTCGATGTAAGCCAGAGCCGAGCCAAATTAGCCACTTTGTGGCTACTGACTAAGCTGAAAAGACCAAAGTGAGACCAAATATAAAACTATTTCAATACACAATTTTGCCTAAATTTTATTATAAGGTTATGAATTTAATTTTTGACGCCTTCAACGCCCTTCACAAGCATGAAACGCGACAGGTAGTGGGTTCGATTCCCACTCCAGAAAATGGAATTTTTCATTTTCTGAGCTTGGTGACAATGCAAAGCGCGGCATTGAGTTCCGCCACTCATCAGGCAATGCCTCAATTTGGCGGAAAGTTGGGAACAAAGTGTCTTAGCACTAGGTTCTCAGGTTCCCTTTGCCTACCCTGATATATGCGGGATACAGCGTGAAACTAAAAAATAAAGTATATGTATAGTAAAACCGCTTTATACCTTATATGTAATTTTATATTAGTAAAGTACTTCAAAATATCAAAACTTTCATCAAAGTTTTTCATTTCTGTTCGTATATATATATAAGGATCTATCCTTACCATATAGAGGTCTTTTTATCTCACATATTGTCTAAGTGTTTGTGGATCTCTATTATTTATGCCAGTTCTGCCTTTTGCTCGTTTTTGTTCTTATCCTCGTGTAAAGCACAATTTTTATAAATCACACTCTTATTTACCAAAAAAACAGAAGCAATTCGCGTAAATATACAAAAGGTTCGAAATTATTTATTGTAAGAAATGGAAGGTGAACAAAAACATGAAGCTGAACAAAACATTTTTACTTTTGTAATATAAGTGTGAAATGCTTTAGTTATGTTATAAAAGGAGATAAAATATTTGATGTATATGTGTGTTTCCTTTTTTCATTATATTTAGACAACTTAATAAATAAGTAATTAAGTAACTCTATACTAATACTGTAGAAAGATAGAAATTAATATTACTTAAATTTCTTCAAAATGAAGTTAAGCCAAGAACAATATTAGTAATAATACACATAATTATAAAGAACAAAAAACCTGACTGAACCAATTCTTATAATTTAGGAAGCAAATACAAAGAAAGTAAACTATAAAAGCTAGTTATGTGTTATATATTTGAAATGTGCTAATTAAGGCCTTTCATTTGGTACCCCACACGGTACCCATCAACGATTTTTTTGTTTCTATTCATAACATAATTGCCTATAGAGGACGTCAAATTGAATTAAAAGTGACGTCACATATCTAAGAACACTTGGAGTATCAATACCTATCTAACTTCACCTATCATATCATATGAGGTAATAAAGAATATTACGAACATACATGATACGCGCGAAAAATATAACTCTCCTCTGATAGTCGGGTAAAAACTATTTGACTATTAACAAGAATGAAATATGTATTATAGGTTGTATGGTTTTAGCATAAACATTATGAAGAAAAAAGGTTGCAATTTAAAAAGTAATTGGGTTAACTGCAATTTCAAAACCGGGTAATAGTGGTCGCAATTAAGCATAATTATGTAAATTTATAGTGTACATTTAACCTATTTTAGAAAATAGGTAAGTGACATTAGTGGGCATTGTTATACATATAATTTAGTTTAGTTTTTTTTTATTATAGCGCTTGGAATGTGGCAGTTGAGCATAAATCTCCTCGCCAATGTCTTGTTGAATAAGAACACATGAAGAAGGTTAATCGGTAAAAAACAGATAATAGATAAGTAATACGAAGACATAATTTACACAGTAAAGACTAAAAATATTAAAAATGGACGGAAATACCGCAACTTTCACTTAAAACAAAACAATTGTTGTAAATTTTATTGGAAAATTAAATTTTAATTTCAATATTTTCATTTTTAATAATATTTTGAGAATTATTTATATTATTTAAAATATGCTTTACCCCAATTCATTATATTATTATTATATTCGGTATTGGATTCCGGATACAAAGCTTTTCTCTGCATATAGTGCAAAATGTGAAAGATAGCCACGTGAAAATAAAAAATTCCGCAGAAATCACAAATTGTAATGGTTTTTATAATATAACACGTTCTAAGCAGTAAAATAGAAAAATAGCTAGCTTCACGCTGTATCCCTTATATAGCAGGGTAGGGAGAGGGAACTTGAGAATCTAGGCATTGCATGCTGAATTGCGGAACTCAAAGCCGCGCTTTGCCTTGTTACGAAAGCGAAGAAATCAAAATACTAAATATTATTTTAATATTTTCAGTTCCTCGAGTGGGAACCGAACCCTCTACCTGTCACGTTTACAGTCGTACGCTTGTACGTCTGCGTCACGAAAGGTCTCAATTCGGCGGAAAGTGGGGAACGAAAATATTAAAAGAGAATAGAGTGTCTTAACACTAGATTTTCTAGTACCCTCTGCCTACCCTCCTATGTGCGGGATACAATTTGAAGTTAAAAAAAAACACGCTCTAAGCAATGATGGATAGTGAAGTAATAATAAAGTTCTTTAAACATAATAAATAATTATAATGTAAATGTAGGAGCGTAAATTCGCGTGGAATTAGGCTTAACTATGTTAGTTGATGATAATTACCCAAATATCGTTACGTATAAATTTAGAGCAATCTGATGATTTTGACCTGTTTGCTTCACTTAATGACAGTGTGCTAATTATAGTACTAAGTATAGATTAGTAATTTACTTAAAATTTAATTTTCACATATTCTTATACGGAGATATATATATATATATATATATATATATATATATATATATATATATATATTGAAATTCAAATTAATTCCTGTTGTTTTATAATAAAAAAATATAAATAATTAAACAAGTTACTATAAATTACTACAAAAACATAAAAATAAAAGAAAAAAAGGTTTCAACAAAAACAAATGTAAAGGTAAATAAATGTTAAATGGAGTGAGGCTCAGCGGATGCTGTGAGACTTATTATTTTCAGCACTGATTTGCAGCCTCCTTCTTCTTATAACTTTAACAAAATGAAATGATGATGATGAAAATGATAGTGATGTAAAAAATGTCAGCAGTCATGCTAGATTGTAACAAACTTTCTTTTTTTTTTAACTTCACGCTGTATCCCGCACATAGCAGGGTAGGCAGAGGGAACCTGAAGACCTAGTGTTACGACACTCCGTTCCCTTTCAACAATTCTGTTCCCCACTTTCCGCTGAATTGAGGCATTGCGTGCTGAGTGGTGGAACTCAACGCCGCGCTTTGCCTTAACAAACTAAAAAAACTTTGTATCGTTTGTTTCATTTCTATATTTTTTCAAAAAAAAACTAATAATAAAATCATCAATATACCTACGAGTATATTAGCTTTAAAAAACATCAAAATTAATGTTTTCAATTACTTTGTATATTGCTGACCAACACCGACGCTCAGCAGAATCTAGATGAAAATTTGTGTGAAAAACCATATTGCCTTTCGGCTTAACGGTCCGAGTGTTTGCTTTTAATATTTTTTAATACTTACATACAAACTGTACATCATATTTACATATTATTTTTGTTATCATAAAGTTTTTTTTTTTTTTATTTCACGCTGTAACCCGCATATAGCAGGGTAGACAGAGGGAACCTGAGAACCTAGTGTTATGACACTCCGTTCTCTTACAACAATTTTGTTCCCCACTTTCCGCCGAAATGAGGCATTGCGTGCTGAGTGGCGAAACTCAACGTTTATTGTATTTTATTTTATTATTACTTGAAATAATAAAAAGACCAAAGTGGAATTCTTTAGAATCAATGTATGTAAGACCAACAACAAAATAATACTCGTACAAATATATGCGACTGTATGAAAGACAAAAAGAAAAAAAATTAGAATACAATAAAATATAAAATAAATAGATAGACTAAGACTATCTTAGTCTCAGTACACTGTGAAATAGAAAACATTTCTTAATGTTTATAGTTTCCCTTTTATAATGTACGAATCGGACAAACAATACATATCTTTTTATAATAGTTAGTAAACGATTTGAAAATTTTCAAACATTTTCTTAACTACAGGTATAATATAACATTCAGTAAGCAACAGTAACAAGGAAACGCGCAGCGTTGAATTCCACCCCACAGCACGCAATGCCTCAATTCGGTGGAAAGTGAGGAACGGAGTGTCTTAACACCAGGTTCTCAGGTTTTGAATAACCGGGGTTTTGATTAACTAAGTAACATAAAGGTAGCGGACTAGGGAGTAGGCTAGGGAGAAACGAATAGGGGAGAAGCGGACTGGGGAGAAGCGGATAGGGGAGAAGCGGACTGGGGAGAAGCAGACTGAGGAGAAGCGGATAGAGGAGAAGCGGATGGGGGAGAAGAGGATAGGGGAGATGCGACCTGGGGAGAAGCGGATAGGGGATTATATGACGTTTGATATTCAAATCAAATCAAATCAATGCCGTACCATATATACCGTGGGGTAAAAAAAATAATTTAAATATAACATTCTCCCACACGGGAATCGAATCCAAAATCATTGCGTTTACAGTAAGACGCTGTCCCACTGCACCACTATGGCCTCTTATATTTAATAATAATATATGAAGATGTAGATACATTACAAGAACAATTAATGTCACATTGAGACTATTAATTATAACAGATGTAGCAAATAGCTTAACTGCCGTCTGCCATCAATATAATCTACATTTCGAGTATACAATGATAAGCACAAGTAATCTATATTATCTAAGCACATGTGTAATATATCGTTTCATGCATAATTACATGAATTGGATGAAAGAACCTTATGTTTCAGGAAATTTACTTAAAGAACTAAAATACGACTAAATAATTGTAAATAATCGGTCTTCGTGGCGCAGTGGAGTAGCTGTAAACGTGATGATTCTATCAGTACTTGGGCAATTATTATATTTAAATGTTTCAAATTTGGGCAGAAAGCGGAAAAAGAGCCTTAAATATTACTTTCTGCCTTCCCTGTCAAATGAGAAAAAGCGTAAGGCTGAAGAAAATTGTAACTAAAAATACAATTCTTAAAATGAAACAATTACGATTATATATTCCAACAATCATTTAAGCAATTATTTTCAATAAAAATAAATAACCTAAATTCTAACACTTAAATACCTTAATAATCGTTCCACTGAATGGATCATACCCACTACACCCAATCATAATCAGCATCAAAATATTCTTTATTCAAATAAGCTTTTACAAACACTTTCGAATCGTCAATTACCAAAAGATGTCAGTATTGTCAGTACCTACCTAGTGTTAAGTAGTGTTACGACACTCCGTTCCCCACTTTCCGCCCAATGGAGGCATTGCGTGCTGAGCGGCGGAACTCAACGCCGCGTTTTGCCATGTTACCAAATCCAGGAAATGAAAAATTCCATTTCCTGGAGTGGGAATCGAACCCACAACCTGTCGCGTTTACAGTCGCACGCTTGTGCTTCTGCGCCACGACAGGCGACTCAACTCAACAGTTGCTTTTTTTTTCAAATAAAATTATACAATAAATTTAATACTATGATGATAACCATAGCGTTTGTTATCAGACTCTGTCTCTAAATATAAGTAATTGATGGAAATATTAAACATTTTCAAGGAAGACCCAAGAGACGCTACAAATAATGTTAATAGAAATAATATAATATTACTTGGCAGTTCTGTTATTGTATAAACAAGCCTTAATAAAGAAGTGAGAAACAATTATAACAATATCTTTACTTATTGCTGGATGTATATTTATTATGACAACAGGATAACTCGTAATTGAAATTAAATTATACTCGTATTATATCACAGAGATTCTTATAAGAAAGTTACTCTTATTGTTTACCATCCGTTTATTTTGAGATGCGAATTATTGTAATTCGATAAAAAATTTCACATATTTTGGGACTTTATCATATTTTGTTCTATCTTCTACAAGTTGATGAGCTGATGATAACTGCTTTACGAGTATTTATTTCAATTGGTTATTGAACCTAAGTACAGTTCAGTCAGTCAAGCCTTAATTCAATTGTAATTCGCGCTCTTTCTAATTTATTGTAGTAAAATAAACTTATCGTCCTATGGTTTTTTAATGTAATAATTAAAAAAAATAAAAGAAAACCGTTCTTAAATAAAATGCACTAAAAACAACTCAAAAACTCGACCACATGAACAGCACCAAAAGCAAAACCGTCATCAAAATTGGTTCACCCAATAAAAAGTTATGCGGTAACAAATATAAAAAATATACATTGATAAAAATAAAAATACAAATTAACAATTTAATTTTTTAAGTCGTTTAAAAACAATATATATATATATATATATATATATGAAAAAACTGTTATATTGTTACCAAGTTTTACACACGTCCCCTGAGTATTTTCACGTAAAGGTATGGTTTGGACACGTGCTGCTATTGAACTGATATACTCATACATTATTTACATTCAAACTCTAAAGTTCATACTTTGTAGTTTGTATGTAGCTTTAAGATGCTAAAGCTAATAATAAGCTTACATGCATGTTTCATATACATACATACCTTACTATAAGAGACAGTTGTGACGCATTTTTTCTTTGTATTTTTGATAACGGGTGACAAACGAGCTGAAGGACCACCTGATGGTAAGTGGTTACCTTCGCCCATGAACATCTACAACACCAGAGACGTTGTAGATGCGTTGCCAACCTAGAGGATACAGATGGAAGGGGAGGACAATGTAGTAGTCCGCTATCGAAACCACCACATTTTGGGGAAAGGATGAGTGGGAAAGAGGAAAACCTGGTTTACATGCCATCGAACTGGAACACATCATAAGATATTTGGCGGTAGAAAAACTTGACTGTAAACGCGATGGTTGTAAGATCGATTCCCATCGGGGGAAATGATTAGTTATATTAATTTTTTTTTATTTCTTAGGTCCTTTACAAAGGCATGTACCTGTCTTTTTTCTTTACAAAGATCTAGTTATTAACGATATTATACTCAATATTCAATCTGACGTTTTGATTTTACAAGTAGAATTTAAATTGTGAAAATTTTAAAATATAAATATTCCACGCAGGATTAAAGCAACAATTATCACATTAAGAGTTAAATAATTCCCAATTGCGTATCGATGGGAGTTGATATATTGTGTACGACGTATATTCTTAATAATAATAAATTGTAATTACGAATTAAATTTTATTTCAAAGATTACATAAAAGTTGTAAGATTTTTTATAATAAAATACAGATTAGCATAGAAGGCTTGCGACAAAGGCTTAAGCTACTATTATTCGTAGCCTCCTACGTCAGCGTTATGTTGTGAATATGCCAAGGTTTGTGCGACATGAGCAAATCTTGACATATTGCTGTTAGATATCTTATGTTTACGGTTTTCGACCTGAACAACACAAAGATATAAGTAGTCTTTTGTTATGTAACGGTTTATTTGAAAATAAGACACATATACTATTTATTAGTAGAATATATTTCTAAATATTTTTGTACACTAAGAGTAATAAATGTGTTAAATTTCAAATCAAATTACAAATCAGAGGTCACCGGAGGAGTATTTACACAGTTTTTTTAATTTTTGTTTTGGGTATTAGAAAAATAATATAGCAGCCAGCCTGTAATAATGGAGAATGGTCCTTCTTAGTATTTATTTTCCTAGCTTTACCTGCTTGGACGGGTAGGCAGGGTACCTCTACACTCTTTCCTCAAGTTTCTGCCCTAACTTGAGATATTAAATGGCTGAGCCTCGAACCCAAAACCATCGCCTTTACAGTCAAACATTGTCGGACTCTGAGCCTTAATGGCACTAATGGCTTTTTTATAATTTTTGAAAAATTGATAAAAGAAGGCCATTGTAAGAGACGAAATTTATTTCGTAAATTCATAACATGTTATGTAAACATTTTTTGTTTATCATCCCATAAGAGATGAAACAGAAAAGGCAGAAAATTGGTAATTTATAAATATTTCAGCAACGTGTTTTTACTAAGCACCTATATATGTATAAACAAAGCTATAGATATAATTTTAAAAACGTGTATATACACTTTCACTTCATAAGTGTAATATTTTAAAGTATCATACAATTATATAATTTTTGAAAAGTTTAATTTCATGAATTCCAAAGTTTTAAATTAATGACTTTTATTTCATAAAACAACACTTTTCACGAACTCCTAATCAAACTGCATGAAATACCACCTCTAAAGTAAAAGTACATAAATGAATATTTCATGGAAGGGTAGGCTCTATTATCAAGATGAAACTTTGAACACCGTTACAACGTTAAGAACTTTTCACAGTCCTCTTATAGGTAAATTTGCTTTAATTTTAAGATGAGATCTTAATTGTATTTCGAAACTCAAGAAATGTACTATTTATTAAACTCTTCAATGCTAACAGTTATAATACTTATCTTCTTTAAATAAATTTTCGGATGAATTTTCTCTTTTGAGTTCCGCCACTCAGCACGCAATGCCTCAATTCGGCGGAAAATGGGGAACGGAGTGTCTTAACACTAGGTTCTCTAGTTCTCCCTGGCTACCTTGCTATATGCGGGATACAACGTGAAATTAAAAAACTAAGTTTTTCTCTTTTGTATATTTTTTTAGTAATAAGTATTGTAGCTTTAAACTTTAACAAAAATTATATATTCGTATGCCCTCGTGGCGGTGTGTAAGTTTTAATGCCATGGTTATAGCTCATCCCCACTTGAAAAGGAAGCCAAAAGAAGGTGGTGGATTCCATTACTTATCATGTAATGTCGATTTTGAATGAAAAGTGAAGAATGGAATATATTCTTTATTGCACTTAAATATATATATATATATATATATATATATATATATATATATATATATATATATATATATATTTAAGAAATTCGTGGACAAAAGTGGACTTATCTCTGGAGAGAGTGCTAACCTGTTACATAAAGGAATATGCGAGGAGTTAAAATTTAAAGCATTTGTATGTAAAATATTTTGTGGCTTAATGTATTTACATTAATAAGTAACAAAAACTTTTGACTATATTAGAAGTAGACAACCTTATTTGCGTTCATCAAGTTGGAATTCTATTATTTATCTGGCATTCAGTAACTTTTCAGAGAATGGAATTTCTTTAATTAATTAGTTTTGTTCGGATCATTTCCCGAGAAGATGTTGGCCGCAGCCTATTAGTGCCTCCAACGTTTCTAGATTTAAAGTTTCAGCATTTCAGGATTTATTCATTCAAAAGAATTAATTAACACTCTACTTCTTTTAACTTATCCGATTTAAAATGTAATTATCTAAAGCTTGCAAGTGGTCGCACTAGTGGGTACATCTGGGTGTAAAAATAGTTTATTTTGTATTACATTGAAAATGTGGCATTTTTTCAGGCTTGAGGTTCTAAATGCAATACTTGTGGAAGAAACCCGAAGGTAGGTAAGTTTCCCTTTAAAGTTCGTATTAACGTTCACCTCCACTGTCCGCGCTCCTCTTTCTACCTAACCAAATTTTAATTTTTGTTTAGTATACTAATGCGGCCTTCAAAATACGTACTTGTAGTGTTGATGGTGGTTAGTTGTAATAAAAACGTCTTCTCACGTTTAGGATGTCCATATATTTCAAGACCACTTATTAACAATTGTGCATATAATAAAATAGAACGAAAAACACGAGCACAATAATACATCACAAGCATATAAGCTGTAAACGATTATTACAATGACGCCTGTCATGGCGCAAAGGCACAAGCGTGTGATTGTAAACGCAACAGGTTGTGGATTTGATTCCCACTTTAGGAAATAAAAGTTTAGTATTTTCATTTTCTGGGTTTAATAACAAGGCAAAGCGCGGCGTTGAGTTTCGCCACTCAGCACGCAATGTCTCAATTCCGCGGAAAGTGGGGAACAAAGTGTCTTAACACTAAATTCCGTCAGCCTACCCTGCTATATGCGGGATACAGCGTGAAGCTATGTAACGAATATTTTAAGATGACGAGAACAGAGACAGAATATGCGAGTGCAGTAGGCGAGAAAAATGCTAACTACATATCTGCCTGCCGGTCTCATCCACGCTCGTCTTTATAATATAAATTTATAAATTAAATATCTTAATAAATAACTTTGATTTGGGAGATTCACTTTTTTAGTCGAAAAATATTCACGAATTATTTTAATGTTTGTTTCGTTTAGATATAGCACAGACAACGCGCTGACAACACTACGAATCGTAGGAAGCTGAAATTTGTCGTGAATGATCCTTGTGGAGTGTAGGAGATAACCAAGATAAGATTTCCAGAAATATTTATAGGAACAAGAATGAAAAAAGGTCTTATAATTTCTTTTTTTTTATTACAGAAGATAAAAGAGGAAGTGATCATAACTTACACCCGATAATAGTAGTAGTGGGCGATTACTAGTATACTATTAAACCAATAAGTGCATCCGGAAACGTCCCAAAATCAATATTATAGTTTCCAGCCAGTAGTTTATATTTTGGGCTCACTTTACTGTGCGGCAACCTTTTTATATTTATAGTAGCTACGGCTCCAACTGCCAACAATGTAATAAAATTCCGGTTCAACCGTATTTAAATTTTGCTTATTTAAAGCAAAATTTCTTCAACATATATATTTTACTAACAAAACAATCAATGATGTTAATTTTACTAAAACGGAAAATATATACTCCTTTGCGAAATTATCATAAACTTTTTCAAGGCGATATTTTGTAAAATGTTTGTAACCAGTTTTTTATACGACTAGAGTGTGTTGTCAAGTGGACATGGGCTTATATTCTACTTTGAAAATTTTTTTAAGTCTATGTTTGAAGAAATCAGAATTAACTATGACAGCACATTTTATAATTAGTACCAAAACAATTAAATATAAATGAAAACTAAAACACAAGTTGCATCTAGCATAACAGTCTGCCTATGTGAAAATCAAGTGGCGACAATTTTTTATGTCAAAAGCCCTATAAATGGCGGGAAAATAAGATTACATACGCAGGGAAAATTAAAAAAAAAGGAAGCGAAGAAGAGAGTAGATAATTCCTAATTATATTGTTTTTTTTTTATCTATATATAAATACGTGAAGTAAAAATTTTGTATCTCTTTTACAAAAACGCATAAGTATGAAACTTGGTACACTAATAGTTTATATAGAGAAGAAGTACAGAATGCTAATATTTTTTTAAAATAATGCACAAAAGTATATTAAATTAATAAAGTAAATGTTACACACACTATCATGGTTTGATATCCATGTTTATACAAAGTGACATATACATTTCTAAAGACAACGCTTTGTTAACGCGTCAACGGGGACGATAGTTAACTAAAATGCGTCCTACTTTCATAAATCTTCATTCCCTGAGTAGCAAAGTCATGTAAAATCTTTCAACAGAGGAAACTCGCTAAACTACAATTTCCTTAATAGTACATTTTAAATTTGCAAATGAACGATTTACATTTACGATTCAAACGTATTGGAACATTTTACTTCTTTTTGCGTTTTCTTAGCTTAAGATTTTTTTACAAAATTGCAATGATTTTAAAGTCGAGAAATAATGTAGTTTTATGTTTATTAAATATCTAAATAAGATGTTGATTTAATGTTATATATATATAAATTTAAATTATTACATAGCTCGTAAAACAAATTAATATTATATTCTTATTTAATAAGAAAACTGCTTGAGTATTATTTGGACTTTTATCGGAATAACTGTTATTATTTATACAACACTAGGGTAATTATTTAATTATTAAACAAGTCAAAGTTCGGCGTTAAGTTCCGCCACTCAATTCAGTGAAAAGTGGGGAACGAAAATTTTAAAAGAACGGAGTGTCTTGTCGCTAGGTTCTCTGGTTCTCTCTGCCTACACTGCTATGTGCGAGATACAGCGTGAAGCTATAACATGACATAACATAAAATTTATACAATACCAATAAAAAAAGAAATTTGAATAAAAAGGGCGCGCACTAAGAGTCTATAGTGATTAATATATATATATTTTTTTTAACTTCACGCTGTATCCCGCATATAGCGGGGTAGGCAGAGGGAACCAGAGAACCTAGTGTTAAGACACTCCATTCTCTTTCAAGAATTCCGTTCCCCACTTTCCGCCGAATTGAGGTATTGCGGGTTGAGTGGCGGAACTCAATGCCGCGCTTTGCCTTGTATTAATTATATATATTTATATATAATTAATATAATTATATATAATTAATAACAGAAAAAATCGCTGTTTTATTTCATTACTTGTATAAATTACAAATACATTGAAGAAATAACCGCACATCTTTAAAAGTGCCCATCGTCGGTAAGCAATAACACTTTATAAGTAACCCAAATGTAAATGCTGAACATGAACAGTTATGGTGCCTTTTGCTTTTGTATTACCTAAATAGGTACTTTCTTCAATATATGACGTACTTAAACTCTATTTTAGATGAAATTGCAAAACAAACGCTTATTTCTAATTACTGTATAAGTAGGAACTATACAGCCTTTCGTATTGCAGTGCGATAGTTGACTTCTAACAGTAAACGCGAATAGTTTGGTTCCCACTTAGGAAAATAATTATATTTAGATTATTTTCATTTCTGTCGTCTGTTGTGGCGCAGAGACACAAGCGTGCGTGTAAATGTGACAGGTTGTGGGTTCGATTCCCACTCCAGGAAATGGAATTTTTCATTTCTTGGGTTTGGTAACAAGGCAAAGTGCGGCGTTGAGTTCCGCCACTCAACCCGCAATGCCTCGATTCGGCGGAAAGTAGGGAACGGAATTGTTGAAAGAGAATGAAGTGTCTTAACACTAGGTTCTCTGGTTCCCTCTGCCTACCCTTCTATATGCGGGATACAGCGTGAAGTTAAAAAAAAAAGAAAAATATATATACACATCAAAGAGCATATAAAAATTATGATGTACAGCGGGATATAATCTTTTTAGACAAGCAAGTGTTATCTACACTTGCTTAAAATTAATCTAATAAATATTTGTAATAACAGACCATTTTAAGCTCAATACAAAATAACAAAAATCTAAAAACATACTATGATACAATATTAAATAAAGTATAGTCGTAAATAATTTTCACTGAATCAGAAACGTAGCCCATTCATTTCGGTGAAATAAATCACCACTTCTCACATCTATTTGTTCGGACATAAACCTAGACTCTTGATAAAGTATCTAAAGAGGGTCCCAATAAATAAAAATCCTAATGGAATCTCGTCGGAAAACTTTGCAAGGACCACAAATCTTCAGTAGAAACTTTTTATAAGGATACTCACTTTCTCCCAACTTTGTTAAATCATTTAAATATTCATATTGAAAGTTTGGAAATAATATAATGTAGAAATATTCAAGGTTGTGCTTTTTCTCTCATTATCTTAAGAGTAAAACTTATTCTTTAATGATCAAAATCTATTTGAGAACGAATTGAAGCATTTTAAATCGTTTGTGTGGCTTATAAAATCTCGCCTTTATATGTCCCATTCCCGTTATATGTTGGCTGTCAGACACTCAGTAGCGAAAGAGTTTTATATTATACTAGTGTCCCAGTAAATGCGTTAATAACGCATTGCGTAGTGACATACGAGTATATGTCACTTTATATAAACATGGATGTCAAACTATAGTGTGTGTAACATTTATTTTAACAATTTAATATACTTTTTATGCTTTATTTAAAAAAAAATGTTAGCATTCTGCACTTCTTCTCTATATAAACAATAAGTATGCCAAGTTTCACGCTCCTCCTTCCGCGTAGTTTTCGTAAAAAGACCAAAGTTTTGCTTCACGTATTTATATATAAATACTAATGTCCTCATTGCCGCGGTAACAACGCGTTGCCTAGCAACGTATATGCCACTTTATATAAACATGGATGTCAAACCATGGTATTTTGTGTAATATTAAAATATATTTTATCTATCATTCTGTATTCCTTCGCTATATAAACTTTAAGTTTAATGCTCCTCTGTCCGCGTAATTTTCGTAAAAAGGGGTACAATAACAACAACAACAAGTTTTTGTTTCCACATAATATTAATATATAGATAGTACAAACTTTTGTCTATATACAGTCCTTTGAAATATAATTCGAAAATAAAAGTTAACATTTACAAAAATAAAGAAATGTATAACTCAAAATACAAGTCATATAAAAAAAATCCGTCGAGAGTTGTTGTGACAAGAACAAACTAAAGTGTGACCCAAGAATCACTTGAAACTTTGTTTTTCTGAGAATACTGAGATGAAGCTTCGAGGTTAAAAGTAACAATGAACATCTTGCGGAGATTAATTTTCTTTTACTGTAAAAATGTGATGTTTTCATGGCGATTACTTTTAATTATATGACCAATGAGGTGTTATTAAATTAACTACTTAATAGTGGTAAAAAAATAACATATAAAATTAAAAAATATTGATTGTTTGCTGTTATACTTTTACACTATCGTAGCACAGTTGAGGTGTTGTCAATACTCACCAGGTGGAGGTGAGTTTGACTCCAATCTAGGGAAATGGTTTTGTAATTAAAAAATATATTTGTTTCTTTGGTCTACTTAAACAAAACGTGATGTGGGGTTTAGATCTCTATCTAAATAGAGATATTAGATTATGATTGCTCCTCACGATGCATTGAACAACTACTACTACTAATAATTATTCCTAACCACGACAACAAATATATA
>JAKGSA010000942.1:140630-155858 GCA_033558755.1 Philaethria dido | reverse complement strand
ATGGATAACTGATGGCAAACGAGCAGAAGGGCCACCTGATGGTAAGTGGTCACCTTCGCCCATGAACATCTACAACACCAGAGGCGTTGTAGATGCGTTGCCAACCTAGAGGATACAGATGGAAGGGGAGGACAATGTAGTAGTCCGCTATCGGAACCACTACATTTTGGGGAAAGGATGGGTGGGATAGGGGAAAACCTGGCTTACATGCCATCGAACCGGAACACATCATAAGATATTTGGCGGTTCGTCTTTGACATGATAGTGGTCGCGAACCAGACGGAGGACGAACCTCCTACCACCAAGCAGTACGTACTAAGTACGTACTAAGGCTTATAACAAGTGTTTTTAGTAAGAGAGAAGGCAAAATAATAAATATTGTTAATATTATGTTGAGGAGGCCATCTTGCATAGTGGGACTGGGTGTCTGTAAATGACATTTTTTTTTCTTTTTTATTGATAAAGAATGGCAAACGAGCAGAAGGACCACCTGATGGTAAGTTGTCCTTCGCCCATGGACATTTACAACACCAAAGGAGTTGTAAATGCGTTGCCGACCTAGTCTTCAGATGGGAGGAGGAGGAAATAATGTAGTGGCCGCGGCAGTTCGCCGTCGGAACCCGCGTATGGCTGGTTAGGCAGAGGGAACCTAGTGTTAAGACACTCCGTTCCCCACTTTCCGCCTAATCGAGGCATTGCGTGCTGAGTGGCAAAGCACGACATTGAGTTCCGCCACTTAGCACGCAATGCCTCAATTCGGCGAAAAGTGGGGAACGGAGTGTTTTAACACGTCGGTTCCCTCTGCCTACCCTGCTAGATGCGGTGCATGCGGTGTATGCGGATACAGCGTGAAGCTATGTATGTATGTATGATTTAAAAATAATTGACTGTAATCGTTATTAATTGTGCATACGATTAACACTACGGAATTATTTTTATATTATTTTCATTTCTCCGCTCTGGTGAAACATAGTGCGGCGTTGAGATCCGTCACTCAACACGCTATATTTCGAATTCTGACGCAAAGGAGTATTTTGATATTAGGTTCTCTTGGCCAACCACCTATGCGGAATAAGGCTCGAAGTTGCATTTTCTATATTTATAAATAATAATCAAGAACATAGAGAAAAGAACATAGAACAAAGAAAATGTACTAAAAACTTCAATTATTACGAATAACTCAAAAATTACTCTATAGATCTTAGTTTACTTTAAATCAGACCACATCAGAACCTAGCCATTATATAAAAAAAGAATTAAGACAATTGGTTCACCCAGTAAAAAAGTTATGAGGTAGCATACATAAAAAACAATCCTTTTTATTTATTGATATAGGTTAAGGGCGATTCTCCTTTAGGAGGATAGCAAAAACTGTTTTTTCAGGATTTTTTTTAGGTTGCAAATAAATAAGTAAGTCTAGCGAAATTTTCAGATTATTTTATTATATATTTAAAATTTATAAAAATATTTTTTATAGTAAAAAAAATTACATGCTGTCGACTTTATGGTATATTTCTGCAACTACTGTTTTGAATTGGCAGGCATGATGCAGCTTCCATGAAGGACCATTATAATGAACTGAAAAATTCGTTAGACTCGCTTATTTATTTGTACCCTAAAAAATTCCCGAAAAAACGGTTTTTTTGATCTTCTTAGAATCCCCACTTATTAAAGTAAAATTATTACATTTTCATTTGAAACTATTGTATTTATGTATTTTAAATATTATTATTATAATTGGAAATATTTTTTGCTTTCTAACGTAAAAGTTATAGGTTCGATTTTTAGCTTCAGAAAATATTTATTTGGCTTTTCTCGTACAGCAGTGTCTGCGGAGAGAATTTAGTGCTAAGACACTCCTTCAGTTTGTGATAGTGTCTTATCCTTATATGATTACTTAAAAAGTTATAGCTTTTTTGACGAAAATATAAAGCTGAGTGACCTTTTCTATTTAGTTCTTTCTAGATACAATTTCCAATAAATGTTAAAATATATATTTCTTCTCAATAGTAATAGTGATAAACAAACAAACAATAAACGTTTATTAGTACATATTAATAGAGCAACTTTGCCTACAGTGTAGTTTAATTAAAACAAGGTTGATGCCTCTGGGGTTGACAAGCCGATAATAAGATAATGGTCTTACGTATTACTTAGATTGTACTGTAAATGGCAGTACTATGTTATGTAGTGACATAGTTGTGACGTGTGTTAAGGTGGGTGCGGGTTCTAATCCCGAAATTATCTTCCTTGGAATCATATAAGAATTTTAAGGGTTATTTTTATAAATTAATTTGAGATGATTTATGGCTATAATATGATTCTTAAATAAAATTACTCAGATTGAATTAATAGCGAATTATGTAGTTGCCAAAATTATCATAGATATTTTGTTGTAGAGAACGGAGTGTCGAGACACTATGTTTCTTCTATCTATTATGCTATGCGGAAAAAACTGAAGCTGAAACTTCTATTTTTATCTATTTTGATTTAAATAAGCAAAATTCTTAAAACTAAATTTTTTTTCCGTTTTTTGTATTCCTACTATACTAACTATTCATTATGGTTCTTAACAATAGTATAATTATTACGAATATCTCAAAAACTACTCATCAGATCTTTACAGAATTTAACCGGAACACATTAGAAACTCAAGCTATCACATAAAAAAAAGATTATAAAAATTGGTTCACCCAGTAAAAAGAAGTAGCACACTATATGGTATAACAAGTAGAATAAATAAAATATCATAGTTAAATAATCACAGGAATATGCCGTATCGTCCGCGTCCGTGTAAAATTAAATTGAAATGAAATCTGCAGGGAGTTTCCCGTCCACTCTCGTTTTGTCATTTTGTCATATATTTCAGATTATGCTGAATTATTTTATATGTAAACGTACTCGAATTTTTGGAGTTCCTTTTCTCTGGGGATATTATGATTATGAAGCCAAATTAAATTTTAAAGCTTCAACTTTGGGTTTCCGTAATGTATTTTTCATAATTAGTTAATCTTTTTCATAATTTCTTCATAATTCATATTTTATTTCATAATTAATTAAATGTAAATGTCATAATATATAAAGCTTATTCAGAATACTAGTTGATATCTGCAACTTTGTTTGTTTCAAATTTTTGACTCTTGCCATACTACTATGTACAAATACAAATACAAATATTCTTTATTGCACACAAATAAACAAATAACATAGAAGTAGTAATAGTGTACAATAAGGCGGCCTTATCGCTTAAAGCGATCTCTTCCAGGCAACCTTTGGATATTGGATTTGTATAAAGTAGTGGTAGGCGGTGCACTAATCAGGACCATCCTTCGACTAAATTATTGTATCTTTACGTGGAGCTATTTATGTGATTATACACATATCACATAAAATAGGAAGATGTCCATCAGGTAAAACAGCAATATTAAGAGGTTAATCCATACATGTTATAGTGTTCTGATCTTTTATTTTCGCAGCAGATTGTAGTTTTTCAACTTGTTTTTCCTTTTTCCACACATAGTAGGTTAGTCAAGGAATTAGGGTCACGACCTCCACCCAAAATCGAGACATTGGATGTTAAGTGGTAGAGATCGACGCCGTTCTTTGTTTTACCAGAGCATAGAAATTATTTAAATATGATCATTTTTGTAAGTCAATCGATTCCACAACAAATCGTGTTTACAGGCAGATGCTGTTTCACTGCGCTAAGATTCCTAATTTAGTTTTCGTAATTAGTCAAGCATTTTCATGATGAATTTTTTTTTAAGTATTTTCAATTTCTTGGGTTTGGTAAAAAAGCAAAGCGCGGCGTTGAGTTGCGCCACTCAACACGCAATGCTTCGATTTGGCGGAAAGTGGGGAACAGAAATGTTGAAAGAGAATATCTTAACATTAGGTTCAGAGAACCATCGGCCTACCCCGCTGTATGCGGGATACAGCGTGAAATTAAAAAAAAAGAAGTTATTTTTTCATAATCAAACATAAATGTAAACGTTGCCTTAACAACATGTTAACATATCACTTTATACGATAGTGTATGTCAATGAAAAGTATGAGAAATAATTATTTTTATTAATTTAATAAATTCCTCTCACAGTCCACAGTTATCATAGGTAACAACAACAAAACAAGAGTTGTCATTGGATCTCTTGATCCAAAGTTTTTCCTTTACGTATTAATATAATAATGATGACGATATGTTTATCTTTTATCGTTTGTTAGGTGGTGGTGGTGGGACTGGCTCGCGACCACTATCATGTCAAAGATGAACCGCCAAATATCTAATGATGTGTTCCGGTTCGATGGCATATAAGCCAGATTTTCCCCTTTCCCACCCATCCTTTCCCCAAAATGTGGTGGTTCTGATAGTGGACTACTACATTGTCCCCCCTTCCATCAGTATCCTCTAGGTTGGCAACGCATCTACAACATCTCTGGTGTTGTAGATGTCTATGGGCGAAGGTAACCACTTACCATCAGGTGGTCCTTCTGCTCGTTTGCCGTCCGTTATCAATAAAAAAAAAAATATGTAAATAAAACCTTAAAAATAAATATAAATAAATACTCATAAATAAATAAGTATTTATTTGTATTTATTTATATAAATACAAATAAATACTTATAAATAATACTTACATACGGGTGAAATAAGGTCGATTTGCTAGTTCTATAATAAAATCGTTTATGCAAGTTTGTCTTAGCGTTGATAGCAAACGCAATTTATCGCAGCCCGCGATTGTGATAATATGATTATACCCGCAATCTAGATGACAATCACTTGGAAATATCACGTTTAATATTCAGCAGATTGTAGAAAATGTCAGCACTATTAAAAGTGAATTAAGATTTTTTTTTAATCGATTTCAAAAAAGGAGATAGGTAGAATTCGACTGTATTTTTATGTGTGTTATCGCATAACTTTTTGTGCTTCTAATGTTACTCTTTAGTGTATTTTACTTCAAATCAGTTCTCGTTTTTACTAAAATCTTAATTATTATAGTTTCATTCTGAAAAAAAATTCAGAAGTCTTTTTTATGGAAAGGACAAGGCAAACGAACGTACGGGTCACCTGATGGTAAGTGATCCCCGCCCACGGCCCCGTGTAACACCAGAGGAGCTTCAGGTGGGTTGCCGGCCTTTGAGGTGGGAGTCCCGTTCCCGTATAATAGGGTAGTCATAGAGAACCTAGTGTCAACACACTTTGAGACATTTCATGTTGAGTGGCGGAAAGCAACACCGCAGTTTGTCTTTGCAGAGCGGGGATATGGCATTGTTCCACTGCAATATGATATCTATATAAAACCATATTATGTGACACATTAATTTATATAAATAAGGTAAAAAATATATTACAAATAATCACAATTCAAAGCGCCTGTCGTGGCGCAGAAGCACAAGCGTGCGACTGTAAACGCGACAGGTTGTGGGTTCGATTCCCACTCCAGGAAATGGAATTTTTCATATCCTGGGTTTGGTAACAAGGCAGAGCGCGGCGTTGAGTTCCGCCACTCAGCACGCAATGCCTCAATCCGACGGAAAGTGGGAAACGGAGTGTCTTAACACTAGGTTCCCTCTGCCTACCCTGCTATATGCGCGATGCAGCGTGAAGCTATGCTTATATGTATTTATTCATAGAAGTCACTATAACGACGTTACGATAATCCAGATCTTGTGGTTATGCTCTTGGGGCATAATTAATTTAGTCTCAGCAAATATTAGTAGTTTATCTTGAATTAATATTGTTTAACGTTATCTTGGTATATTTCGGAGACGTTGAAGTGGATGGGTCGTGGCAAACCCAGGGGAACCCTCGGGGGAGTCCCTGTTTTAATTTCTCTACCTTAATGTTATGAGCTCGGTTTCTGTTCGAGGCAATGCATTTTTTTTAACTTCACGCTGTATCCCGCATCGAGAACCTAGTGTTAAGACACTCCGTTCTCTTACAATAATTCTGTTCGCCACTTTCCGCCGAATTGAGACATTGCGTGCTGAGTGGCGGAACTCAACGCCGCACTTTGCCTTGTTACCAAACCCAGATAATGAAAAGACTAACATTTCCTGGAGTGGGAATCGAACCCACAACCTGTCGCGTTTACAGTCGCACGCTTGTGCCTCTGCGCCACGACAGGGGTTAATATGCTGCATATATTTATAATATTTAAATTCTCTCCTGAGTGTGAACAACAAAGTATCTTGAAATTAAGCCCTATCTAACTACTTTACAAAGCTAAATCGTATAAACCTGTATAAAGATTTGAACAAACCGTAGTTCGAACCCACACTTCTTCTTCTACTTCTTGCCTAAATTCTAAATTTTTATACAATTTCTGAAAAGTTTATTCTTTTTTTTTTTTTTTTATGGATACCGGATGGCAAACGAGCAGAAGGACCGCCTGATGGTAAGTGGTTACCTTCGCCCATGAACATCTACAACACAAGAGATGTACTAGATGCGTTGCCAACCTAGAGGATACAGATGGAAAGGGAGGATAATGTAGTAGTCCGCTATCGGAACCACCACATTCTTATCCTAAGTAGGCAAATTATACTTTAATAATATTAAAATATTCAATAAAAACTATTTTTAAAAAGTGATATTTGAACCCGCACTTATCGCTTGAATCATAAAAATCTAACTAAGTCACATAAGCTTCAAGCTGAGAGAATAACTAAATAATTCTAAAGGAATACTTGACAGTAGAGATGATGAACCACCTGTATCTGGAATATATTAACATTTATGCGTTGACTGACGCTACAGTGTGATAGATTAGACACGAATGAGGATGGGTGACCATGTTCTATTTAAGAAATGGTATAAATAATTAAAACTGTGAAAATAAAAAAATATAAAAATTTACATTACGCTTTTTTTTTTTAACTTCACGCTGTATCCCACACATAGCAGGGTAGGCAGAGGGATCCTGAGAACCTAGTGTTAAGACACTCCATTCTCTTACAACAATTCCTTTCCCAACTTTCCGCCAAATTGAGGCATTGCGTGTTGAGTGGCGGAACTCAACGCCGCGCTTTGCCTTGTTACCAAACCCAGGAAACGCTTTTTTCGTAGAGCAAGGTAGACAGGGAGAACTTAAGTGTCAAGACTCTCTGTTCTCTATCCGCCTGGTGAACTTTGAGTGGGAAACCCTTCATTTTGTGATACCATAGCGGCTAAATGAAAATATTACATTAGATTATTATCTCGGGTGGGAATCAAATCCCGAACCACTCACGTTTAGTCAGGCGCTGTCCCAATGCGTTACAATGGTCACCAAGAATATTTTTTTTTAGTTTCACGCTGTATGCTCCATATAGTAAGGTAAGTAGAGGTAACTAGAGAACCTAGTGTTAAGATACCCCGTTCTTTTCTCTCATTTCCGTTCCCCCACTTTCCGCCGAATTGAGACATGGCGTTCTGAGTGGCGGAACTCAACGCCGCACCGCCGCCTTGTTACCAGAGCCAGAAAATACTGATATTAATATTTTCATTTCCTGGAGTGGGAATCGAACCTACCACTTGTCGCGTTTACAGTAGCACGTTTATGCCACTGCACCACGATGGCCAATAAGAATATTTTAATACGAATTCAATAATTTTATATTTAAACAAAAGACAAGCCATTGTAATAAAATTACTCAGTAGAAATCTGCTTAACAATTCACGCGTGCAGAACTTAGCCTCGGTTTATGTGTTTGCTGAACTAATTCAGTCTGTGATAAATTGAGTTAGATGCTTGAAAATTGAGTTCGAGAACTAAATAGATCAAATGTATCAGGTGTAAAATTTAAATAAGTGCATGTAACTGTAATAATAGAAATAGAAACGAAAATATTAAATATTATATATAAATATATACATAGATTTACGCTGTATCCCGCATATAGCAGGGTAGGCAGAGGGAACCTAGTGTTAAGACACTCCGTTCCCCACTTCCCGCCGAATTGAGGCATTGCATGCTGAGTGGCGGAAGTCCACGTGGCGCTTTGCCTTATTACCAAACCAAGGAAAAATTAAAAATTTCATTTCCTGGAGTGAGAATCGAACCCACAACCTATCGCGGTTACAGTCGCACGCTTGTGCCTCCGCGCCACGACGTTTAAGGTGAAACAATTTTAAAGATTCTTTTTTATGTGATAGGTAGTGCTTTAGAAGTGGGCCCATTTAAATTTAGTTAAGATCTGATGATCTCTGTTAACTAAAAAAATTTGTAAAAAATGTTGTTTTCTTTGATTTAATGACAATACTACATTTATTTTCAGCTATCGTAATTTTATTAAATGGTAAATCCCGTTCTTTCATGTAGGAATTTCAGGAAGTTCTCTCTTAGAAACCCCTTAAGCTTTCAAAGGATTTACACGCTAAATTTTAGGTTTCTACGGTTTATAGCCCTGTAGTGTCAGTCACTCAGTGAGTAACCAAAAAGAAATCCTTCGGTTTTCGGTTTTTCCGTTTCAGGCATAAAGTGGAGAACAGAGAGTGTTGACACTAGGTTCTTAATGACTACTCTGGTATACAGGAAAAAATGGAACTCTACAGAGATGCTAACAACATAAATAAGTTGTAACAAGCGTATAATAATTTTGGATGTAGAACGCATGGCTTAGTGGTCAGAGCACTTGGACAGTTTCCAATAGGCGCGGGTTCGAGTCCCGCTGCGTTCAAATTTTTTATACGTTTTCTAAATATGATTTTCGTTTCCTAAGTGTGGGAATAATACTTTAAAACTTCAAAAAAATGAAACTATTTTTCAACAAAATCTAAATTGAAGTTATATTTTTTAGGTTTGTTTTGCAAATAAACAAGTTCGAGGTTCGGAACTATTGTGAATTTCGATGTTCATTTCAAATGAAAACAAGAGGAAAATATCCGACAGCAAGTATTTGTTAAAAGAATTTAATACTTCTAAGTAAGTTTGGTATAAAGTATAGGTTACAGCGGATTATCTTTCTGTTTGATAATAAAATATGCTTTGATAGTTATTTAGTCATTTTGTATGTGCTTTATTCTTAGACGACTTCAAAAAACGGAAGTGGTTCTTAATTCCACTGTATTTTTATGTGTTTTCGCACTACTGAGTGATTGATAAGCCGATTTTGATGATACTTTTTTATATGATACTTAGTGCTCCTGATGTTTATAGTTAAGATGACTGACGAGTAATTTTTCTAGTGTTATTCGTAATAATTTTTATTTATGTTACAACACAAACTATGTAACTTTTTTCTATCTCTTCAGCTGCTGATTTAAAAGAAAAGAATCCATTGATAATTTTGTCTTTTTGAGTGTTCTAAGATATTTCGTTTCGACTGTACTTGTATCTATGCAGATTTGTATAGATAAAAATCTAGCCTGACCTAGAAAATATTTATACTTTACACATATGCGGATATCCCCTATTTGTTCTGCTACTACGACGGCTCAGTTTTTTCTTCTTCTTTTTCAAGGTTTCTTTCAGTGCTCTCATAATATACTGACCACGCATTTGACTATCAATGCATAAGTATCGAGATACATTTCACCACGATATTGGTATATAAATTGGATTTCTTTTAGCTTTACGTTGTATCCCACTCAAATCAGGGTAGCAAAAGGAACCTGCGAACCTAGTGTTAAGACACTCCGTTCTCTTAAGATTTCTGTTCCCCACTTTCCGCTGAATTGAGGTATTATTGTACTGAGAAAATTAGAATATAGTTCTATTTTTATAGTATTGAATATTTTTTATACCACACACGTTCTCAGTGGCGCCCTTACAAAAATAATTTTATGTGCAATAAAAAACCTTTTACTTTTCGCATAAAATTTAAGGTTCGCAAGGAGTTGTGTGACAATTAAGCTTCATATAATCTTTTGGGGTTTGTCAATTCAGTGATCTGTCGAATATTGACTAGATATTAAATTTTAGGCGATTTGAACACTTTTTATATAAATTGTATTCATCAAAAAGGAGGAGTATGCTAAAATTAGTTTTTGTTTAATTTGACATTAAGTTTCACTCCACACGCACGTAATGTCTCAATTTTGAGCGGAGAGAAGAGAACGGAGTGACTTCACACATGTAGTTGTAAAAAATATATATTAAACTGTTTATTTACTCATAATTTGGCTTAATTTTATAGATATTTGTATATAAGATACTTTTTCAATTGGCAACGATCGTAACTAAATAACATATTTTTCAAACCTTGGAAACCTTCAACATTTTTTATGAAATTTCGTTTAACATAGTAGGGCAAAGTGATGTCATCATCAAGTACATTCAAAAAGGCGGATTAGTTATTTCTTTTTGCACTCCTATGACCTTGGGCAATAAATTGAAGGGTTTGAAAAGGAGAATAAAATTATGATATACATTTTATTATTATTTTAACATATATTTCAATGGAAATAAAATATTGAGTAATAAAGTTTTTTATTTTTAATTTATTTTAGGGGGCGGTTCTCTCTAAAAAAAATATTTTCACACTTAAACGTAGTTATTATGAGTTCAAGATTCTCAATAAGTTAAGTGTTAAGTGCAATAGTTCTGAGGTGATGAACCCTAAAATGAATTATTGTAAAATAATGAAGCTGTGAATGACGCTGTATAATAGTCATATCATGCTTGCCGTCGGATTACATTATACTTATTTTGTATGTTGTTCAGTTTATTGTTATTACATTATAGAAAAAAAAACTTACAAGTGCAAACCGTCTGTTTTTCTGAAGGTAAAAAAGAAATATTTGTATTTATTCTCCCTCTGGCTCATGGTATCATGTCAAAGATAAACATTCAAATATCATAATATGATGTGTTCCGGTTCGATGGTATGTAAGGCAGGTTTCCCCCTTTCCCACCAATCCTTTCCCCAGTATGTGGTGGTTCCGATGGCGGACTACTACATTATCCTCCCTTTACACCTGTATCCTCTAGGTTGGCAACGCATTTACCTCTGGTGATGTAGATGTCCATAGGCAAAGGTAACCACTTACCATCACGTGGCCCTTATGCTCGTTTACCATTCGTGATCCATAAAAAAAATGGTAATGGTATTATAAATCTAACATTTAAAATATCTTCCCGGTCTAGTAAAACCTGATGAGCCTGAGAACGGAGTGTATAGACACTAGGTTTTTTTGGATATCTACCCTGTTTAATGTGGTATACGCAAGAAAACATATCAAATATACTTTGGTCCGGATTTATTAATTTTTCTTTAAAAAAAATATCGCAAAAGTTACCTTTCATTATCAGTTCAAATAGTTTATTTAATTCAAAATTAACTTACACTATATCCTTTTCTTACAAAATATTTAAATGATAAATATATACTATAGTTAATAACATATACAGATTCGCAATAACAATACAAATGGGTAATATATGGAAATTACTTATGACAAAGAATAATGCAAACCCTTTGAAATGCTTTCAGTATTTTCATTTCCCTTTATATATTATTTAATGTAAGGCGAACATTTATCTGCACACAATGTGTACTTCATCTTTGAAAGGAAATTGTAATGTGATTGAAAATAACTGAATATTGAGTAATATAATTGAAATTTTAATAAAAAAAGGATAACCGACTTTATATGCAAATGCATTAAAAAATAGCAATATTACGAATAACTCAGAAATAACTCACAAATCTTAACTAAGTTTGAATGGGACCACTTCAGAAGCACTAGCTTAGATTAGCTTAACGAATATAAAAACGAATAAAACACAAGCGTGCGACCGTAAACGCGACAGGTTGTGGGTTCGATTCCCACTCCAAGATATGTAAAATTTAGTATTTTCATTTCCTGGCTTTGGTGACAAGGCGAAGCGCGGCGTTGAGTTCCGCCACTCAGCACGCAGAGTCTCAATTCTTTTGAACGTAGTGAACGGAGTGTCTTAACAGTAGGTTCTCAGCTTCCCTATAATACCCTGCCTAACCCTAAGCCTACTGCTATATGCGGGATACAAAGCTAATAAAAAGAAAAATAAATAGCAAATAAATATATATTATAAATAGAGTCGAATTGAAAACCTCTTCTGTTTTTGAAATCGGTTAAAAAGATACGGATATAAACAGAACTGATTTCCGAGTCGGTGATAGCTGATGGGACCGACAATACTGCTTGTTATAGCCTATTTAAATATCAAGAATATTAATCAAAAACACTTTTCACCTTTGACTGTCAGAGGAGGGTTATGTTTTTCGCGCGTATCATGTATGTTTGTAATACTCTTTATTACCTCATATCTTCCAAACCCATGGACCTCCTTATAATTAAGGTGACGTTAGATAGGTATTGATACTCCAAGTGTTCTTAGATATGTGACGTCACTTTTAGTTCAATATGGCACCCTCTAGAGGCAACTACGTCATGAAAAAAAAACAAAAAAGTCGTTAATGGGTACCGTATGGGGTATCAAACGAAAGGAATTAATTAGCACATTTCATACACATAACTAGCTTTTATAGCTTACTTTATTTGTATTTGCTATCTAAATTTGAAGAATTGGTTCAGTCGGATTTTTTGTTTTTTATAATTATGTATGTTATTTAAAGTTAAAGTGTTAATTATACACTTACGGTAATACACTTAAAATATTTTCCAAAAATATTTTTATATTAAATTTTATTGACATCAGAACTAACGATGTGTAACGAATATCGGATCAATCTGTTAACAGGAAAAGGGGCTAACTCTAATAACTAAATTTGACCCAAAGTAAACAAGTAAATAAACAAACAAGGCAAGTTTAACAAAACCTTTGAAAAAAATATTTAGATTTTCATAATAAAAGTTTTTTTATGCTATTTTCAGACGAACAAAGTAGATTGATGTTATAATTTATTCAGCCCACGTTTTTCTTCATGGGTTTCACAATTTGGTATAGAGAAAAATGAAAATTTATTTCATTTAATAAATCCAGGGCTTAAGTTAAAACAACAAGATTTATTATTACAAAAAATGATGTGTACAATAATATATTTCTCGTTCTAGCTAAGAAATTACAATACCCTAACTAGAGCTGAATTAAATATGTACAATTTATTAGTTTCAAAATTGTTTTTGACTTATTTTCAGCTTCACATATTTAATAAATCAAATTTTAATCAGGTCAAAGATTTAGTTTGGTGGTAGGAGGTTCACCCTCCGACTGGCTCGCGACGTCTGTCATGTCAAAGACGAACCGCCAAGCATTTAATGATGTGTTCCGGTTCGATGACATCTAAGCCAGGTTTTCCCTATTCCTACCCATCCTTTCTCCATTGTCCTACATATTTATACATTGTCCTCCCCTTCCATCTGTATCCCTTAGGTCGGCTACGCATTTACAACTCCTCGTTGTTGTAGGTGTCCATGGGCGAAGGTAACCACTTACCATCAGGTGATCCTTCTGCTCGTTTGTCCTCCATTATCCATAAAAAAAGAGTACTATTTGGTGTTAATAAACAGCATTCTCCACTCTCTGTCAATTTTAAAGTCATTAGGTGTTGAGCAACGAAATATAATGCTAAACAAGAAATAAAAATTTAGTTAAGATCTGACGAGTAGTTTTTGAGGTATTCGTAATAATTTTATTTTTTAGTACATTATATTTAAAATCTTATTTATTGAAAAACCTGAAACTATCGTTTACACGTTCCATTTCGCCATCAAGGCGTTGCTAATGCAATTATTACTAAAATTTATAGAACGAGAAGAGATTGACTACAAATAGTTATATTAGAGTACCTTGTTAATTTCAATTGTAGGGAATTACAAAGAAGTCAACTCTTTAAGTGCATATTGAGATAAGATGAACCTCATTATTTTAATTTCAAAAGAAAAACAATTCGTTGTTACAAATATCGCTTAACGCTATAACCCGTATATAGCAGGGTAGGCAGAGGAAACCTAGTGTTAAGACACTCCGTTCCCCACTTTCCGCCAAATTGAATCATTGCGTCCTGATAGGCGGAACTCAACGCCGTGTATTAACTTACTAATATTATAAAATTTGATATTTGTTACTCTTTAACCGACTTTTAATAACGAAGGTTCTCAAGTTGAATGTATTTTTTTATGTTTTAATGCATCATTTTTCACTGGGAGAACCATTTTTAATGATTATTTTTTTTATATCATAGCTAGTGCTTCTGATATTCAAAAAAAAAACATTATAGATCATCCAATGTCTCGAACACGTACAGTTGTCCCTAGTCATAAATACTAATTTAAAATTAATATATATTTTATATATATAAGTCTTGCGCCTGTCGTGGCGCAGAGGCACAAACGTGCGACTGTAAGCAAGATAGGTTGTGGGTTCGATTTACACTCCAGGAAATGTTAGTATTTTCATTTCCAGGGTTTGGTAACAAAGCAAAGCGCGGCGTTGAGTTCCGCCACTCAACACGCAATACCTCAATTTAGCGGAAAGTGGGGAACGGAAATGTTGTAAGAGAACGGAGTGTCTTAACACAAGGTTCTCAGGTTCCCTCTGCCTACCCCGCTATATGTGGAATACAGTGTGAAGTTAAAAAAATATATATGTAAGTAAGGATGCTAATTAATTTTTAAGTGGGTAAATTTTTTATCCTAACTTGGTGATCAAATTGAATAAAGAAAAAATCACAAATTATATTAACACTCAGGGATAAGCAGAAAAGTTTTTTTTATTCTCCAGTAAATACTGACAGATACAATTCATTGTTTTTGCTATGAAGGCATCATATCCCAACACCGCAACCTAATATCTAAAATAAATAAAAAAAAACAAGCAAATTGAACAGAATATAAGTGGGTTGATTGAAGATCTGATAGTGACGCAGCCAGGACGGCGCCTCGAATATCTTTCCGATAACTGCGATAAAGGACCAAATTGATTTACATAATAATACCACAAACGATTTTGTTGAAATGTCTGGAACTTGGTGAAATTTGTTTTCATTTGAAAACTTTTATTAGACTTTATTGTTTCAATGACATTGATAATTTTTGATTGTGGTTATTTAATATTGATTTAATTATTATGAGTTTTTGAGCTTTCTTGGCTTTTTTAGGTGGTAGGAGGTTCGTCCTCCGACTGGCTCGCGACCACTATCATGTCAAAGACGAATCGCCAAATATCTAATGATGTGTTCCGGTTCGATGGCATGTAAGCCAGATTTTCCCCTTTCCCACCCATCCTTTCCCCAAAATGTGGTGGTTCTGATAGTGGACTACTACATTGTCCCCCCTTCCATCAGTATCCTCTAGGTTGGCAA